>BFEA01000421.1:432649-450098 GCA_003427395.1 Chara braunii | reverse complement strand
AGAGAGAGAAAGAGAGAGAGAGAGAGAGAGAGAGAGAGAGAGAGAACCATCTTCGCCGGGACCAATTTCCTAGACGGAGAAGGAGGGTGGCGCATCTCTGAAGCGCTTTTCGCCGTCTGCGCCGTGGACAACTCATCAGAGGGAGAGAGAAAATGAAGATAGATCGAGAGAGGAGAGAAAAAAGTCAACTTATGGAGGCGGGTGGTTATCTCTCAACTAGCCCAATCGCTAGGGGACGGTCGCTGATTCCATAGGCCCAGTGTAGAAGAGGCACGGGCAGCATAAGGGTATATTTTTGGTTTATATTGATAATATATCATAGGTCTGTATAGAGGGTTAGCTCGATTTACCACGTGTGCATTGATCTCGGCATTGGTGATCTGTTCGCTAGTTGACGTCGCCATCGCTGGAGGTTCGAGACTGCGTCGTACCGGTACAATTGGAGTTGTGCCCAGAACCGTCACTGCTCCACACGTCACAGTGTGTGCTTGTGGCTGGATGCTCGGGGGTGGAAGCGAGAGCGTAGCTCTGTTACACCGTAGAAGAATAGAGGTCATGAGGGTAGCGATAGCTCATCGCTGTTCTCAAGTTCTATGAGGTATAGTGTTGGTGTGGATTTATTTGTTGCTTTGGGCTTGTATGGGCGTGTAGGTGTGGGGGAAGTTGAGGGTTGTGTCAGTGAGTCCGGCAAAAATTTTTACTGTCCTGTTTCAGGGTGTAATTAGGATCTGGTTTTGTTTTTGTGTTAGTGACTCGGGGCTGTGGGACTGGTTGTATGGGTGTGTATTTAGATTTATTTTTGTATGTATGGTGTTTGCCCCCTTTTTTTCTTCGGTTTTTTTTTATAGAATATTCCTATCGTGCTCTTCGTATTTTTTTGGGGGGTTACGGAGTTTGATGTTCGGCGGTTTTGAGTGGGCTTCTATACCGTTGGCCGTATCTCGCGCGTTTGTACTTTTGTTGGTTCTCAGTTCCGTTGGCAGGTTTTGAAAGCGTTTTTTGTAGGTGGTGTATTCTTTTCGCTTCGTTCATCTTTTTAGAGTAATCTGCTTCTTTCTTTTCAACGCATCTTTTCGTTCTTTGTCTCATGCGTGTATTTGTTTTTCTTGATGTCTTGTTTTTTGTATGTGGGGTTTTCTAGCGGGGTGGGAATTTTCTTCAAAGGGACGGGGTTTATATGGTAAGGTGTTTCGCTTTTGCCGAGGGAGGGTATTTTTTGTGCGTGTGTGTTTGGAGGGAGAGGGGGGGGGGGTTTCTTTATTCAGGGTTTTATTTTTTGGTGCATTCAAGGCCGTAGCATTGTCGTTTCTGGGTGGTCCTAATTTTTATTTTTTATTCATTTTTTTCAGGAGAGCTGGCGAATTTTGTAAGTATGTGTGGCGCTTTGTTTTCGGTTGGTGTCATTTAGTTTGTGTTTTTTTTGTTAGTTTCACGTTTTCTTGGAATTATTTACTCTTGTCTTTTTTTTAAAGGGTTTGGCATTGCGGGGAGGGGGGGGTTGTCATGTTTTGATTCAGTCCGTTCGTGTTGGTATGACGTGTAGCTTTTGGTTCGTGTCCTAGAATGTGAGGTATTTTCTTGTTTTTTTTTTTTTGGAAAAGAATTGTTTTGGCATTTTTTGTTTCTGAAATTGGTGTTTTTTTTTTTTTTTTTTAAGGGGAGTCGTTAGGTACAAGGGTGGGAAAAAAAAAAAACAACGTTTTTTTTAAGGGTTGATAAGGGAAGTGTTCTACGTTGTGGTCGTCAGGTAACGGGGTGGGAGTGGGTGTATTCATTCTTATGTGTTGTACCAGGTTTTTAATATGGTCGTCAGGTAAGGGGGTGGAAATGGGGGTGCTCGTTTTTACTTCTTTGTTCGGGGGGTCAAAGGAAGGGCTTAGCCGTCTAGAACTTTCAGTCTGTGTGAAATTTGGGTAAGTTTCTTTTTTGTGATATATATTTATATATATATATATTTGTATATATATATATGTATATATGTTCTTTTTTTGTTTGATGTTTTAGTGAGTGTGTGTGTGTGTGTGCCGGGGGGAGGGGAGAGAGGACCCCTCCCCCACCAATCAATCAATCAATATTTATTTGTTTTATTTTTTAAATTTTTTTATTATTTTCTTTGTCACACACCAAAAACCATCCCCCCCATTTTATTATTATTATTATTTTTTTTTTTCATAGGGCGATAACGGTCGACATACGCAGGCTTCAATAATAAGTATCCCGAATGAATAAACGAATAACCTTCTCCCAGACTTCTTTAACCGAAAAACCTAAACAAAACATAAGCGAAAACATACATAAAACTTAATTAAAAAAAAAAAAAACTATCAATTATTCTGCTTGGGTAACAAAGCAACCAATCACGTATGTGTATGCCAAACATTTGGCTCGGTTCGGAATAATAAATAAAATAATAAAATAATAAAATAATAAAATAATAAAATAATAAAATAATAAAATAATAAGTAAATAAATAAATAAATAAATAAATAAATTAGTAAATAAATAAATAAATAAATTAATTAATTTAAAAAAAAAACTAGGCTACCAGAGTGGCCCGGGGTCACTTGCCCGGTCGGGCCAAAAAGAAATTTAAATTTTAAAAATTAAAAAAATAGTTTTAAAGTTTATGTTTTATTTTAAATTTGGTGAAGAATTTCGATGTGACCCATGAGGCAAAAACTGTTCAGATTATTTTTCTGCATAACATAGTTTTTTTTCAGATGTTTTGGAATTGTTTTTTTTTTTTTTTTTTTTTTGCTGGGACCTTCCCTAGTCCTTGCACGGGGTGGCCACCCTGGACCCGGGCGGCCTGGCTGGTGGCCTAGAAAAAAAGTTAAAATTAAAAATTTTAATTAAAAATTAAAAATTAAAATTAAAATTAAAAAGTAAAATAAATTAATAAAGTGAGATGTGAATAGAAGCAGGAATTCCCATGGGGAAAGAAGTAGTTCCCTCCCGTCCCTTTTCTCTCAGTGGGAATAATGGGTGTAGACTGCCTTTTTAGGTTATGATTCATGCATGTGAATCAATGTTTTTTTTAACCTATTTTGATTTTTGAGGTTTCAACTGGAAAAATCGTCATAATTTTGGTGCTGGTTGTTGGGGATTGGGTTTGTGGTGATGGTTGGAGATAATGCACTCTGCGGCGAAGGGGCTAGCCAGTTGGACGGAAATAGGGTACATCAGCGGTGGAGATGGTGGCTCTACCTCAGTAAGTCTTGCCGTAGTAAGGTTGAGAAGGTTTTGTTGGATGTTTGCAGCCAGTGCTTGAATTCTTAATTTTTAGACTTACTGTTTTTTATGTTTTTGAGAGAGGTGAAAAAGAAAAAAAAAAGGTTTGGGTGTCGGTACTCATCTCCTTTTTGCTGATTAGCGGGCGAGGTGTTTTGAGGATGTGTGGTACTTGGGTTTGGGGGATGGTTTATGGCTGGTGGACTTGCGTTCTGCTGGTGAGGAGGGCTAGCTAGTGGGACTGGATTGGGGCATAGCCGCAACTGAGATGGTGGCTTAGTTGTTATGAGTCTTGCCGGAGTGAGGTGAGAGGTAAGTAGGGTTGGTGCTACGCTTATTAGGGTGAGGGCGTTCACCTGATTTCTGCTTTTCCTCCTCTTGCGAACTATGGATGGAGGAGGTCGGCTCGTCGTGAGAGGAGGAATGTGTTGAGGAAGGTGTCCGTTGTGTGGTTGTGATGTGACAAACTATTTTATGTAATCACACGACTTTCTGCGTGAAGCTGCTTGGGGAAATACGATGGGTCGAATGAATGAGTTGTGGGAAGATGGATCAGGCGGGCTAGTTGCATGGATGCCCTCGTTTCTTTTTGTTTTCTGCTGGAAGTTGTCGGATCGGTGTTGGGAAAATCACGTGCCAACGGTTGAGTAGCCGCTCCTTGGCGAGCGCGAGAAATAACTGTACCAAAGATTTTTTCTTGTTCTGCTGTGAGCACTGGGAGTTTTGGCGCGATCATTGTGAGGGAGTATCGTTTTTGAATTTTCAACTGATGTCGAGCCCCCATGGGGTCGCGAAATTGTTTTTCTTTTGCATATTCAGAATTTTATTTTGCAATTAGGACTTAGACTAGGAATTCAGGTACTCTGAATTTTGTTGCGCCACGCTTGCGCGCATCTTACTGCGCTAGAAACTGGGCTCTGACGGGATCTCGCCCTTAATCTTGTGCACCTGTCGTTTTTGGGGGGCGCGATTGTAACTGTATCTTTCTTCTTTCTTGATTTCCTCGTATTTGTCCGCCTTCTTCTTCTTTGTCTTGCATGCTTGATGTTCCGTTCTAATTGGCCTAGGTGCCTGCATGAGTGGATCGGTGCGTGGAGTGCGGCTACGACCCCCACGCGGCCTGGCCATGCAGACGTAGGCACTTCCGCTCTTCTCCTCTTGTCTACTTGGCCTTAATCCCGTACCTTTCGCGCAGGCATGCATGCTATAAATTTCGCAAGTGCGATTAATTTGCTCTCTAAGAATTTCGAGGTTAGTGCGATCAGTGAGGATCGGCTAACGAGCAAGTTTGGAAGGTAAGTGCGTGCGAGAGTTGGGCGATCCGACGAGCTGGTGTCGGGTATGCGAGGTTGACGTGTGGGGCCGTGACGGAGTGTGGTGCACGGGCGAACCTGACTTGCATGCTTGAACCAAGCGGGGTGACAACTCTACGTTGATACGTGGCGACGGACTGCCGGTATCGGGGGTGTAGAGCGGAGAGAGAGAGAGGGAGAGAGAGAGAGTAGTTATGGGCGTGGGATGAGGTTCTTTCCTTTGGTTTATCTGTATAATTTTGGATCCTGATATGACCAATTTTATCGCGCCCTTTTTGAACTTCTTTTTGTAAATCGTCTCGGATTTTCCTTGTCGTATTTACTCCGTATGTATGCATGGAATGAATGTGAATTCCCTTTTAATGAGTGATCTTTTCGGATTCCTAATCTTGTTTTGCGATGCCTGTTTCGTCTCTGTTTACTATTCACTTGCGCTCATATCTGATTGAGAGCGCTCATTATGGATGTTTGGGTTTAATCGTTAACTTTCGATCACCAAGAAGTTTATTGTCCTTTCCCCTCTTTCCTCCTGTTCGTCACATGTATGGCATGTAATGACCGGATCTCACCCAACGTAGCATGAGTAAGAAATTTGCATGTATGCCGAACGCGATCGGTACGTTGAACCAATCCGCTGTTTCTCACGTGCGCGCTCGCGTACGACAGCGATCTCGAGAAAGCCGAGTCGCCACGTACGTGCTCGTCTGTGCGAGTCAGCCTTAACCCCATATAAGGATGCAGGGGACCGAGCTTACTAAACGGGTATGGCTGCGGGATTTCCCTCTTGGATGTCTGATCGTGAGAGCCTGAGGGGCCTGAAATATCGCGAATACTGGGAAAATGAACAACTCAGATGGCGGGGGAACTTGAGAAATCCGAAATTCCCCTGTCTGACAGAGAACGACCGATTTTGTGCAAGGGAGTTTCACTGTGCCATAACTAACGATCCCAGAGGCCCCGACTACCTGAATACTTATAACATGCAATATTTTATATTCCCCGGCTTCGTCGTTATTACGACCAATTTCCCTCCCTTTCACCTCCTTCCATATCACCAGCTCACGGTGGCGCCGTGGAATTCCATAGCCCGCTATTGGCACTGCAAACCGTGCGAAAAGTGTCGGCGGCACGAGGCATATCGAGTGTCGGAAATCGCTCGGTAAGCCCGAACTGAAGTCAAGCGGCACTAACAACCGGTCGAACCACACGACCAACCGCGAAGGTGAAACCAGAGGAGATGGTGATTTCTATTTTCAGGTCTGGAAGCAGACGAAAATTTAGTTTATTGGCAGGGGCAATGTTGTTGGGATTTTGTTCGAGAATGCAAGAGTGTTTAGATCTGTCGGTGCTGTGATTGTGGAAGAGTACCCCGGGATCTTTAGTCCGAGACGCACTGCACATGCCATCTGCCTTATGGTGGACAACATCTGCGGCTTTCCTTCTGTGCCCAAAACACGAGAGGTGACCTACTTTCCTTCTTATAAAAATTAAAGCGCCAAGTACAACCTGAACATACCCTCTTGCGCTTTTACCCCCAAAACTTGCCACAGGAGATCTCAGTTCCTACCTAGGACTCTACCCCCACTTTCCTAAAATCCTTGGCACACCCCTTTTCGCACTTCCCGGCCCCCATCCTACTCCGAACAGGAAGTCGAGCTGGGCGTGAGGTTCGGGCGTCACACTGACTGCTGTTCTCATCCCGTGAACTATGTGGTGGAGGAGGTCGGCTCGTCAGGGGATGAAGAAGAGTAGGGGGTTGGAGGGAAGAGGGAGGATGACTATTGCTGGCGCGTTAAACCCACTTAAAGGTTTTTCTGGGACTACTTCTATTTTTCTTCTTCGAACTATGTGGTGGAGGAGGTCGCCTCATCGACGGACGATGAATAGTTGAATTCCGTTTCCAACCATTATGGGATTACGTTAGGTTGTTTGTCTACTCTTTTTTTATCTTCCGAGCGATGTGGTGGAGGAGGTCGGCTCGCTGGAAGATGATGAAGAGTAGGGGGTTGAAGGGAAGAGGGAGGTTGTTTTCTGATGGTTTTCTGATGAAGTGTAGTGCTGCACTTATTGAGTAAGGGCAAGGATTGGTGATTTCACCTGATTTCTACTATTTCTCGTCTTGTGAACTGTGGGTGGAGGAGGTCGGCTCGTTGTGAGATGAGGAATAGTTGAGGAAGGTGCCCATTGTGTGGGTGCGGCTGCATTTCTCATCCCACGAACTATGTGGTGGAGGAGGTCAGCTCGTCAGGGGATGAAGAAGAGTGGGGGGTTAGAAATGAGCATGAATTGTTTGTTTGAGTTGTCTTGAAAATGCTTTAGGTTTATGGGTACTTCTTACAACTCACTTTTGGCTACTTTAATGTAGTCATATTCATGAATCTGTGGTTTTCCGATGCCAGAACAATGGTGGCCGGTGCTGGGGGGTACACAACCTGTTGATAGCAGGAGCGCAATGTCTGGTAGAGAGATCTGGGGATGCCTTGAGGCAGACATTCTAAGGGACAACCATGGGTTGTTGTCATGACGACGCTGGCCGGAGCTGGGGTGAGTTGTGTTGCCCTGTAACCTAGCAGGGTAGGGGCATGAGGCCTGGGAGAGCTTGACAGGGAATGAGACTGTGTTGGAGAATTTTAGAGGGTTTTGCTAAGAAATCCAGGGGTTCTGAGCATTCAGTGCTTTCCCAATAGGCCAGCAATTACCCAAGTTTTTCTAAATGGTTTCCTCAATAGTTCTCAATAGCTCTCAGAATGATTCTCAGCCGAAGCCAGGTAATGGCCTCGGTACCTCAAATGACTTGTGTAGATCTTTATGCGACGCTGGGCCCGGTTCACAGCACGTACTGCTCCCCACGAATAGATTGGAGCATTTGTCCCAAAAAAAAAATTCTTCAGAGAACAAAACGCTAAGAGTATTGTATCAACAACCCCCCCAAAAAAACTCTTCAGAGAACAAAACGCTAAGAGTGCTGCTCACCACGAATAGACTGTATCAACGAACCCCCTCTAGTGTGAGTATTTACCCGAGAACAAAACGCTAAGAGTTAACCCAACAAACCAGACAGTACAGCTTCACATGAGGAGCCCTCAATCACAGCAACAGCATCTCCTTCTGTCATCCGGCAAGGTTGCGTCAATCTCCCCCCCTACACGCACAGTTCTCACCCGCCCTTTCACTCATCCAACAGGGACTGCAAAAGCGGTGCAAGGGTCCTGACGAGCCGGCAAAAGTCAAAGAAATAGTGTACTACAGTCTGTGTACTACAGTCTGCCTCCCTTTTCTTGGACTAGGTAACAATCATGACAACACACGCACCTACAGAAATCCGGTGAGACGCCGCCATTCCACCCTGTGGATCCCAATCCCGCGTCTCAGTCGTCTCACCTACCCAAACACAAACACGAATAAGAAACAAAAACACAACTTCAACTCCGTCGGAGTGCTTCCATTGGCAACTCCATATTCTATATTATGGCTTCAACCACCACCGCACCCGCCCCCATTCCCCCATTCTCCCATTCCCTGTCATTCTGAGCTTGGATTCGTTCGAATGCACCTGGTCCAGAGAGGGCCCAAATGTATGTAAACTACTTCGTAGTGCAGTGAGGCACAGTGCCCTTCTTGTGGTCAAATTGTTTCCTTTTATCTTAGCAAAGATTGCGAGGCTTTGGTGGTAGAGTGGGTGACAGAGAGCTGATGACAGCGGTTACACTGACATTCTTAATTCAACACGCTCAAATTTCCTAGCAGATGCAGTTCACAAGGAGGAAGTGGGAGGGAATTCCTCTTACAGGTGTCCTCTGCCTTCCAGTAAGAAAACATCATTCGACCGGACATTCTGACCCTCATCTGGCTTTGTTCCGCTCGCACTCGACAGTGTCATCATCATTCCGCTACTGCTTTAAGACTTGCGTGCACGCTTCATTTCACAGTCTATGACCCTCCTCTGGCTTTCTTCCGCTCGCGCTCGACAATGTCATCAACATTCCACAACTGCTCGAACACTTGGCTTACGCGCAGAGACAGTTTTTCGAGTGACACCGTAGGCGGCGTCGGGTAGCCTTCTCTCAATTGACTTAGTAAAAAATGTACTTCTTCAACCAAAAAAAAAACAAAAAAAAAAAAAAGCACTTTTTCAAGGGGTTGATTCTGTAAGAACTCGAACTCACATCTATTCTTCAAAAGCTAATAGTGTAGCGTTGAGCCACATGCGCTGGGCTTCAATCCACCGCACAAGAGCGAAAATAATGACTCATACACAGTTGATCGTTTCCAACTGAGTGATTTCTGAATTACCTGGGGCGGCAAGTCCAACGACGCTATCTCAAGGCCGTTCGCCCTAAGATTAATAAATAGAACAGAACCGAAAAAATCACTCAAGAAAATGCACGCCGCACACAGCCAAGCTGGTAATAGCATTTTTTTCACCTGTCAACGCTCCGTCATTCGTCACAGACAAGTCCGCCTCAGTGGACTGCTTAATCGAATATAACGCACCGTCATTCCCTCCAGCGTCTCCCCTGCATCTCCGACCACCGTGCCGCATGATCCGTATTAAGTACGGTCTCTACTTGTCACAATCCTCCCGTACCTCCTCGTCCACTCCTTTGACCATCTCTACGCCGCCCCGCCCTATAATTATATCTGTACGTGGTGTCTTTCAGTCCAGATGCAGTGATAATGAACGCGCGTTCTATTCGGGCTGAAGTCGGTAGTCCACACCGTCTTTGACCATTTCTGCGGCGACCCCTTCGCCTACCGGCAATGTCCTCCTCACACACTTATATCAAATCAAGACTCCTGAACTCACCTTCAGCCTGCCGCATTTTCTCCTATATTTGGCTACCTTTGCAAGGAACCTGATGATATAAACAGGATCGACATCTATCTACGACACTTCTTGTCGAATTTCACCATCCACGTTCCCTGCAACCGGTTGTCTGTCGTTTTCACTGAGGTTATTTCTTCTTAATTACGTATCTCGTATCTATATTTCTAAGCAAAACTTCCCTAATCACCCTTCATCCTCCTCCGTCAAATGACTACTAAAACAACCTTCTTGACATACCTCGCTAATCGGATGAAGTTCCCTGAGGCTCGTTGTTCTTCTTGGCGATGAGCTTTTGCAGAAAGACGGCTACATCCTTGACCGTCCTCAACGATCCCGCTCCGCCCTCTGAACCGCCATCTTCGACGGACACACCGCATTTCTCCTCGAAGGCCATCATGATCTCAACCTGGTCGAGGGAATCGATCCCGAGGTCGCTGAGCGCCATATCCTCTACAATCTTGGACACGTCTTCCGATATCTTCTCGGCGATCGTTGACTGCACCATCGCCATCACCGACGGATCTACTTCCACGTCAGCGGCGGCAGCATCCGTCCCCACCATGTCCGCCGAGGCGGCGGCGCGCAACGCCACCGCCGCAGCTCCGATGATTCTCTCGTGACAGCCTGACGACAAGGATAAAGCCCAATGATTGGTGCTCATTCTGGCATCACCGCCGGCCATCCGCGCGCATCTCGTCCTCGACAATGCCGACGACCTGCTCGCAGCCTCCCTCCGCCAGTCGCGATCTGTCCCCAGCGAGGAAGGCGTGAGAACCGCGTCGAAACACGAAGAGGCAAGTTGACGGAGTCCGCTGCCGAGAGGACGCACGACGAGTCCCCTGTTGTGTCGAACATTGGAGACATAAGCAGCAGCCGTCGCAGGGGAGGAGAACGAAGACCACCATCGCTGCTGGGACGATGAAGAAGCGCAACTTGCCGCGTAACTCGTACGACAAAGCTTTTGCCCCTTGCTGGAAGCTGCGGAGACATAAAGCACCGAAGCCCCAACGTTCTCACAGAGAAAGCCTGCGGCAACCGCTTGAGCAGCACCCGCCATGATCGTTGACCACGCCTGTGGGATCTCTCCTGCCAATGAGCAGCTCGGTCGAGAATCTCAACACCCTCGTCGAGGCTCAAGCACTTCGAAAAATTGCGGCAAGATCGGCGCTCAAACACCTCAGAACCTGGCCGCGGAAAACGAAAGGAATCAGCACACACGGCGCTCAAGACTTCGGCGGAATTTTGGTGGCAAACTTCGAGGAATGAGCACAAGCGGCGCTGAAAACTATCGAGCGCCACTGGCGCTAAAGAGCGCGATCTGGAAGGCGGGACAACTTTGTGCTTCGAGGACTGCGGACTCCGATATCTTTGGGTGGGAGAGAAGCGGAGATATCGCCACACCACAATGCCTGTCTAGGAACGTGAATGTGAATATATGCACTTGAATTGCGAAGGAGATCTGCCTCTATCGTACGAGGGTTACCTCTCCCCAGGGAGGAGAGAGAGAGAGAGAGAGAGAGAGAGAGAGAGAGAGAGAGAAAGAGAGAAATCTACGGAATCTCAGCCGTGCACACGGCGATGGAATCTCAGCCGTTCGGAAGCTAACAAACCGGTGCCCATAGCCTGTCAGTATTGTGTGCTGCTGCTTCTTTTTTCCATTGGCTAAGATGAAGTGGAGTATCTGCTCTGCGTGGTGTTATCGCCCGAGTACCTTCCCCTAACCGTTTGTGCGCCCAACGACCCTAACTGATTCGGTTCTGGTGCCCGTGTAGTTGCTAATGTGTAGCACCATTACGTGGCAATTGATTGTGGGCCTGGTGGGATGGTGGGTGCCTTCCAAGTTTGCCGCTCGGGCGTTGTCGACTCCCACAACCTCTACCCGACTCTTCTCCTTGGTTTCGTTTTGTTTCTGATTAGTTTTCTTGTTGGTTTTTCTTTTCTTTTTCTTTTCTTTCGAACAAAGAGGATATCTATAACCGGGAAACGGGCCCGGCCTCCCGCAACTGTTGTACTTCAGTTTATTTGGTTGGTCACATCATGGTCGGCCAGGGTCTTTTCCGACAGTTCTTTGGGACTTTTCAGTTGAAACTGGGACTCATGGGACTGCTTCGCAGCAACTGATTCTCTACATTAGCGGCAAGACTATTTTCAACTTCGGCACTTTTCTACAGTACTGCGACTATTTTCGGCAGACAATCTCCACACACAAGATCTAGGGCAGGTATTTGTGGGACAGGACACTCACCCAGGTTGGAGAACTGCATCGCCGGTCCTCCCTGGTCCCACACTCGGCCCTGCAACAGTATATGTGACTGGCGTTTGCCCAGCCACAGCAAGTTGCGATCCGTCCCGTGCTGCGCCTTCTGGAGTCCGGCCGGTCTCAGCGGTCATGGCATATGCCAACCTGCACCCACAGCACAGGCAGTCAGCACCACTCACAAGGAGGAGTCATTCTTCTCGCCTATGTTTTGGGGAGGGGCTGCTCCTATCTCGCAGCCTCAGGGGATCTCTGCCATCCCACCCGCCCTATTTCCTCCTCCCCATCATACTTGCACGCTATTCCCAAGACTGGTCTCTGGTGGTCAAGGTCGTGTCTGGTCGTCAGGTCATCGATCCGTGGTTGTCCTCTCTTCGTTGGTCAGGTCAGCAGTCCGCGTCGTCAAGTCCGGTAAGATCCTCCTCTTGTGACCTCCGTCACGCAAGTCTGTCTATGGCTCCTCTTCTCCGGTCGGTTCCTTCTCCATTCCCAGTCCTCCCCTCTCCTCAACGCACTCCCACTCTTCTCACTCTTCCTCCCCCTCTGTTGTTCCCCGTACCACGTCTCATCCTCCGCTCCCCCTCCCTTTCCCGGTCGGTCTGTCAATCCTTCATCCCCCTTTTAGGTATCGCTGAGAAAGAAGACGAGCAAAGGGGCGTGATTCTAATCAATTAGCAATATTCATATGTTTTCAGATGCAAGAATTTGAAGATCTCCCAGCTTGAGAAGTTTTTTTTTTTTTTAGGGGTGCTGATAAGAGCAGACACCACTAGCATACTAGGGGAGGCTCCATCTATTTTCTCTCTCTGAAGGCACTTTCAATGCTGTACACTCCTACTATGAATGCGTACGAGGGAGTACGAGGGAGTGTTAAAGAAAAAGAAAAAAAAAGATGGTCCTCCTCCGCCAGGCGCGCGTTAGCGCTAGCGCTATGGCTGGCGGGCCGTCGCGGCACACGGATGGTGGCATGCTGGTTGCTTGCAGGCGAGGCGCTGGCTGGTCGGAGGTGGCAGGGCGCTGGCTTCTCTCAGGTTGCGAGGCGCTGGCTTCTTGCGAGTGGCGAGGCGCTGGCTGTGTGAGTGCAGCGAGGCGCGGGCTGCTGGCGGGGGGCGAGGCGCTGGCAACAGGTGAGTGGCGGGGCACTGGTGACTTGCGGCTGGCGAGGCGCTGGCTTGGGGTGACTAGTAAAATGCTAGCTGACACGTGGCGCGGTGCTGGCAGCCGACTGCTGTGATGTTGTGAATTAGATGGGGGATAGCGCTTGACGCACGCGCGGTATCCAGAGGCGCTGGGTCATTACTACGTCACAGGTTGATGTGGCATCTGGCCTGAGGCACAGAGGAAAAGGGAGAATGGTAGCGGCAGCTGCTGTTTGAACATTTTCCCTGTGTTTTTCACATGAAGTACTCCATAGCCAAGACCTTTAAAGAGGCTGAAGAGCTCAAGCGAGTTGACGAAAGTCGATGTCGGTGGAGGAAAGTGGAGTCAGCCCCATGGAAACCAAAGTGCGGAGAACGTTGGTCCTACTTGAAGAATCATCACGGTGCCACTGGGAGAGTATCATCAAGAGAGCAGCTAGGAGGTCGTCATCAACCGATGTATCTGCTTTCATCTGTTTTTTGTCTTGTGCAGGTTATCCATCAAGAGCATCGAGATTTTCATCATTGTCATTTCAGCGTTTTTTCTTTCATCAAGGACATCGTCATTTCTGTAATCCTCATTTGGTTACCAATGGTAATCATCATCGGCTTCTCTATCGTCATTCATGTTATTTATCTTCTTTTTATCTTCTTCATGATCATCATCCAGACTTCTCAATCTTCCACACCGATGCCATTCGGGCATCGCAAGTTCGACGTTCCTTACTTATCTTCGCCAATTTTAGTTCATCATCATCATCATCATCATCATCATCATCATCATCATCATCATCATCATCTACCAATCTGAATCATCATTATCATCATCATCATCATCATCATCATCATCATCACGATTTCTTTATTCATTTTTTTTATCAATCACGAGTTATCTCTGTGTTGGTGGTTATATTCTCATCTCCCAGTCTCCCAGATAGGCTATGGTCTAGTTGGTAGGTAGGTTGGTCAGGAAGGGAGCGCTACTCCACAAGGGTAACACAAGGTGGGAGGTGATTGCCCTCCAGGGAGTAGACGCAGATGAGGGGAGCTGACCTGGGCTGGGGCTGGGAGATATGTATGGGGGCGCATTATCTCCTGGCGGAGGCAGACTAGGTCAGAGTGTTAGTTTTGAGGTACACCTTTTAAGGGAACTGGTTACCTGAAGGTAGAAGAGAATGGGGAGGTTCTCCCTTTCGTTGGGGCTGATAGAAACTTCATGGTGATAGCGGGGTTGGGCTCAGCGGAGGCAGCGAGAGGAGAAGAGGAAATTAGGGAAGAGGAGGATAATACATGGAAGAAGGGGAGGGGTGGAGAGAAATAATCATCAGCGTCGTCATCATTATCCATCATCTTTGTGATCATCTCAGGGTACTCGTCAAATTTCATCATCAGAAAGTTTTGCTGATCAGGATTCTGATATTGTCAGATCCTTGATTTCTGGTTGGCATTCTAGATTAGCTAATTTCCTAATTGAGTCTTCTTATTGAATGGCCAGGTTGAGTTGGCGCCAGAACGACGCTAGCTGGCGCTGGGGCAGTGCCCTGTAACCTGCTTATGCAGGAGTTTGAGGCTTTGTATAGAGGTCTGGAATTGCCGAGGGAGGAACGCAATCTGCAAACCTGACTAATGGCTACAATCTTGCTGACGATGGTCGGAGCTGGGGTGGGTAGCGCTGCCCTGTAACCGAGCCAGATTGGGGTGTGAGACTGGGAAGAGGCCTGATTGGTGCACAGCACGGGCTCAATTGTGATTGGTTGTTTGGAATGGATACATGAAATTAGGGATAGGATAGTAATTCAGTGTTGAGTGGACAATCTTTCTGATTAGTCATTATCTAGCTCTATTTCATGACCTCAATCACCCACTCTGACATCCTAAATCATCCAAAATGATCCTAAATCATCCCAAATTTTCATCAATTGTCAACCATCTATGTATTCACATTATAATGGGACGCCGATTCCCAACACGTGATGCTCCCAACGAATAGATTGGAACAATTTAAAAAAATAAATAATAATAAACAAAAAAAGGGAGGAACAATGACATGCCTACCCCAGATATAATATGAGTCCTTCAAAAGATCAATGCTGCCACGTAGATAAACCATGGATAATTGAACTATGTTGTATGCATACCGCTGCTGCCGAGTCGATAAAAATACAGAAGCAAATAAAAATAAAAATATAATATAATAATAAAATAAATAAATAATAAGATAATAATAATATAATAAATTAATAATAATACAAATAATGTAAGGAGCGGGGGCAGAAAGGAAAGCAAAAAGACATGAGAGGAAGGGGGAGAGAGAAAAAAAAATATATCATTGGTATGCCCAATCTCATATCCGCCTCCTCCACACTAAATGTTTCTCACTCTTTCCAGCTCTGCAAAAACAGAGAAGTAAAGGGATAAATCAACCAACCCCTTTCCTCCACTCTACTCTGGACCCCTATTCCCTAGACCCTCCCAACGACTCTGGTTAAAAAATTATTTTAGAAGAACCTTTTGCTTCGTCCTCAAGCTCCGTCACTCGTTGCCATAGAAAGTCTTCGAGTACCTCAAGATTGTAATACTATAGAAGAAGCCGAAGAACTGGGCAATTGATCAATGGTTCGCAAGAAACTATTTTCACAACGTGGAAGGTCATCGGGGAACAACAGGTAAGAAAGGGTTGTCAACAAAAATATCAATTATTTATCAACCCCCAGACTGCCAATAAGTCCACGTCGTTTGCATTGTGGGGCTTATCATCTATTTATCAATCATTGTGTATGACCAATCGCAAGAATTCGACTCTTCATCTACCAGCTGAAGGCAGGACGAGTGCAACAACTCAAAAGGTGGCGACATCAGAGCAGTGACAAAGAAGGCTTCGATTACCTCAAGATTGTAATATTACAGAAGAAACCCAAGAACTGGGCAATTGATCAATGGTTCGTAAGAAACCATTTGCACAACGTGGAAGACAATCGGGGAAGAACACATAGGAAAGGGTTGTCGCCCGAAATATCAATTATTTATCAGCCCCCAGACTGCCAATAAGTGCACGCCGTTTGCGTTGTGGGGCTTATCATTTATCTATCAATCGTTGTGTACGACCAATCGCAATAATTTGACTCTTCATCCACCAGCTGAAGGCATGACGAGTGCAACAACTCAGAAGATGGCACCATCAGGGGACTCAGATATCTTTGGGTAGGAGAGAAGCGGAGATATCGTCACACCACAATGCCTGTCTAGGGACGTGAATGTGAATATATGCACTTGAATTGCGAAGGAGATCTGCCTCTATCGTACGAGGGTTACTACCCCTCCCCTAGGGGAGAGGGAGAGAGAGAGAGARRRRAAAAAAAAAAATAAAAAAAAAATCTACGGAATCTTAGTCGTGCATACGACGAATCTCAGCCATTCGGAAGCTAACAAATTGGCGCCCATAACCTGTCCGTATTGTATGTTTTTTCTTCTTTTTTCTATTGGCTAAGATGAAGTGGAGTATCTGCTCTGCGTGTTGTTATCGCCCGAGTACCGTCCCCTAACCGTTTGTGCGCCCAACGACCATCCCCTAACTGTTGTCTCTATTCGGTTCTGGTGCCCGTGTAGTTGTTGGTGTGTAGCACCATTACGTGGCAGTTGACTGTGGGCCGGCCTGGTGGGATGATGGTTGACGTCCAAGTTTGCCGCTTGGGCGTTGTCGACTCCCACAACCTCTACCCGACTATTCTCCTTTGTTTCGTTTTGTTTCTGATTAGTTTTCTTGTTTTTTTTTTCTTTTTTTCTTTTTCTTTCAAACAAAGCGGATATCATATAATCGAAAAACGGGCCCGTCCTCCCTTACGTCATTTGCTAACGCCCAAACAGGCTAAGCAAGACACTGCCGGCCAAACCTATCCCTACCTCAGCCCCACAAGGTCATGGCAACCAATCCCAATTTCTTTTCCTTTTTCTTTTTTCTTTTTTTTCCGTTTTTTTTTACCTTTTGGCCTTGGGTAAGGCACGAAAGTCACATTCAGGAGGTCTTGGGTTCAATTCCCATTGGCCTCATGTACCTTC
The DNA here is from genome assembly GCA_003427395.1 of Chara braunii. NCBI lineage: Eukaryota > Viridiplantae > Streptophyta > Charophyceae > Charales > Characeae > Chara > Chara braunii. The sequence continues at coordinate 433,274 of BFEA01000421.1, read as the reverse complement.
CTGGGCAAGCTTGGCGCGTGCCACTTAAGGATATGTTGTTGGTCCCCCTGAGTGGCATTGAGCAGAGACTGTTGAAGTTCATAGGGGAGGGGACCGGATGGCATTGAGCAGAGACAGCTGAAGTTCATAGGGGAAGGGGACCGAAGGGGAGACAAAGTGACTGGCCCATCGAAGAAGCTCGGTCCTGATGTTACTGTCTGACCCCTGACCGGTATCGTGCTGTAGCAGGTATCGCACCCACTAGTGGGTGCAGTTCCCCGCATGTTCCCTCGTTGAAGGCTTCAGCACAGATGTGGCTGCTATCCTGTTGTAACAAGTATTGCACCTGCTGGTGGGTGCAGCTCCCGCATGTTCCCTCGTTGGATGCTTGAGCAAGGATGTGGCTGCTACGCCCGTAATATTATAATGACAATAAAAAAGGCATGAATGGCCGTTTGAAAAAAAAAAAGAAAAAAAAGAAGGTTTTAGATCATCTAGCAGCCTAGCTCCGTAGGCCATTGGCTGCCACTGCCAGGGTCTGGTCCTTGGCCTCTACAACACCCCGGGCTTTCACAAAAAAAGAGAAAAAGAAAAAGACGCACGCAACTAGCCTCTACACACACACACACACTTACACACACACACA
>BFEA01000421.1:411919-428015 GCA_003427395.1 Chara braunii | reverse complement strand
GTGTGTGTGTGTGTGTATGTGTGTGTGTGTGTGTGTGTGCGTGCGTGTGGCGGGGGGAGGGGATGGAGGACGCCTCCCCCGCCAATCAATCAATCAATCAATCAAATCAATCAAAAAATCAATCAATCAATCAATCATCAATCAATCAATCAAAAAAACAATCAATCGATCATTTTTATTTTTTTTTTCACACACAAAAAAACAACCCCCCGAAAATCTTTTTTTTTAACTTTTTTTTGTTCAAGGGGGTAGGATTGGGGTTCCGAAACCCCAACCCACAACCCCACCCCCAACCCCCTCTTTCTTTGTCGGCAGCAGACCGCGGCCGTGAGGGATTCATAGCTTACAGACCTTTGTTCCTTGGAATCAAGGAATGCGGGATTTCCGCAGGGGAAACATTCCGGGAGTGATAGATCTAGCGACACACCAATTGAGACCGTCTATGTCCGGGGCTTCGTTCCCTGGACAAGGAGGGAGTGGTATCCGAGGTAAGTCCAAGGCAAGCAACGTCAGCTTAGTGATGTCGCAGTCGATATCGGCATGGACAGGGTTCGTGTTGAGGCCTCTAGAAGTTCCCATGGCTTAGAAACACCGACTACCACCACAAATAAGCATAAATCATCCCGTTTTCAAATGGATGTAGTCCGATGCACTATCCAAGGGAGAACCTCTTAGTAGTTTCGTGGGTTGGTTTGGGTGGCTCCCCTCTCTTCTTCAATTCGACATGTGCGGAGTCTCTGATGCCTCATGCATCAAGAACACCGACTCGTACCTTGTTTTATAACAATTTTGTTGTTCATTATATAGAAATTTCTATGCCAAATTTTTGGAACGTAAACGGGTTCGGCTCTACACCCCTGTGTTCGATGCTCGCAGCCTTCTAGGTCAGTTGGAGCAACAAGAGAGTGAAGGTCTCAAGTTTTTCCTAGCGACTTGGATGATGGAAGGACGAAATCCAGGTTTGAGGAAAATTAAAACAGCTTCAACTGTGACTACGGAGTTCCTCTTCGAACTGAATTCCAAATTGGCGAAGGAAAAAAAACTTGATTCCCCCTTTTGGAAACGGGTGCTGACAAAAGCTTGGCCAGCGACAACATCCGTTCCAACGTCCAACACTATGGAGCAGCTGCCCTTAATGGGCAGACTTAGGGTGGTCGCGGGGAATGTTCGCAGGCTAGGGGATTGGTCACGAAGTAGATCGGGACTCCGGTGGGGGGGGATGGCTAATGCAAAGACGAACATGCATTTCCTTAATTGTGAGAGGTAGCTATGCTTGAAGAGGTCTCCTGTATAGGCTTAGGAGTACTAGTAGGCAGTGTCGTACAGCCGTTCATGAGAAGGGGTAGGTCACGATTTTCGTGACCGGCTTCCGGACACGGCAAACATGGGGAGTGGGAAGGGTGTTTTTTCCTTTGTTTGGCTGGTGATGGGTTTTGTTTTTCTGTAGGAGGGTGGTGGTAATCGCAAGATACCCGCCCAAGATCAATTTTTTTTTTCATGAATAATAAGTTTTTAATTAAAAATAAAATATATGTCCGAGCGAGTCCTCGTGTGTATGTGGTGTGTTTGGTGTGTGTGGGGTATGTGGGGTGTGCGGGGTGTGTGTGTGTGCATGTGTGTAGTGTGTGTGTGTGTGTGTATGTGTGTGTATATGTTTACGAGTGATGAGCAATGCCCCCAAGGGCCCCCCAACCCCTATATATATTAAAAAATAATTAAAAAAATAAATAAATAAATGTTCAGGCTCGGTCCATTTTGGACCACGTTCGGGCTCGGTACCGAGCGTTCGGGTTCAGTCACCAAACTCGAACGTGATGCTAGGCAGTGTATGACCTTTTTTTAGGATATTTTGAAGTATATCCCTGACAGTGACAATTTGGTTATAGTCGAGGATTGAAACACCTCATTGAACAAAACAGAGGAATTCTAGCATAACCGAAAGGTAAAAGCATTATCCGACCTCATGTCGGATCTCGATATGGCACTACGCTCTTTTAGATCTCGGAAAAACAGATTATACCTAGTATTCCATCATCTTTGAAGGGAAGGGATCCATATGCAAAGGATTAAATTTCTTCTTACTTTCACTCGCTGCTTGACATTTTATAGTGTTTATTGAAGAAGTTGTTAACCTTATTTCAGACCATAAACCAGTAACAATCGCCTTCAATTTTGTTCAATTGGAGAGAGGTCCGAGGTACTTCAGAGTCAACACATAAATCATCCAAGACTCAGGGGTTGTGGATTAGATGAAACGTTTTTGGGAGGAGTTAAAGCTAAACTTGGACTCATTTAACTCTAAAGATGCTTCAGTCTAGGTGGGATGCTAGTTCCCGTATTTTTTCGAAACATTTAAATATCTTCTTCCCTAGTCTGGTTGCAGGAAGGAAGAATAAAGAAGCAACGATGATCCGTAAGTATGAGCATTCACCCTATTTCTAATCTTGTTTGGAGCCTTATCAATGAAATATATTTTGCAAAAGTGGGATGCAATAGGAGCAATCTGATATGTGGGTTGAGTGGTTGAAGCTCAAGGGAATAGCGGTTTATGGTCGCATGACCCGTGATAATTTTCAAAGCTTCTACCCAAACAGTTGTCACAATTGATGTGCCAACTCATGCATCCGTTCGATCACAAATTGTGGGTTGCTCAGGAACAAACGAAAACTTGCACTTAGACCGCTATTTAGTACTATGTACTACCAAAAACTCTTAACCATAAAAGAACAAACGAAGACATTACAACAGACCTGCTAGAGGATTCCAACCATTAGGACCACCTCACAACAAGGCTTTCAGCCGAAGGTAAACTTGATATGGACTTCCATGCTTCCATCGAGGAAGCCTAGGAAACATTATGCTTCATGGCAAGAGACAAAGCCCCGGGGACGATGACCTACCTGTAAAACTTTAAATTGTAATATCGTATACCAACTAATTGATATTTACAATCACATACTATTAGGGGGCAACGTCTTTGTCTAAATAAGGAATGAGATCATCTCCTTACTATAAAAAAAGAGAGACAGATCTACGATAAGGAACTGTGTCATATTTCAGTTATAAATGTCTCTAACAACTTTTAGCTACAAAAAAAGAAATTTCCAGAATTAAGTAATCATTCTTTAGAAAAATGACATTCTAAATTTTAATTTTTCATTCTATCGTGAAAAAATGTCATTTCAGTTTTAAAATTTTCGGTCTTACTTGAAAATTTTCCTTCCAAGAATGGGGTATCCTTTCTTATTTGAACTGCATGGAAGAGATGAAATGAAAATTTGGATGAGTTTATGAAATATTTTAATTAGACTGTTATTTTATATAAGGATTTTTAATCATAAATAGGTTAATCCAGTCTAAATTAAACGATATTTGTTGTAGTAGAATGAAAGTTTAATTAAGACATTTCATCAACTCGCTCACACTTTCATTTTGTCTTCAACAAATAGATATAGTTGGAAGGGGAAACTCATTTTTATGCTGGAACTTATCAAATAAAATTGAAAATTTTTAAAATTAGAGGAATATTGGAATGATAATTTTAACCACATATTGGTTTACTTCATAGAGGTACGGAAAAATTAATTGAATATAAAACCTATCTACAAGCTTTGCCTTATTTTGATCGATTAGATTATGTTTCTATGATGGCACAGGAACATGCTTATTCTTTAGCTGTAGAAAAACTTTAAATATGAAGGATTTTTGTTTAATGAAATATTTTTTTAACTTTTATTTTTTGTAGGAATTTTTCTGTTGTAAGATATTGGCAAGACGTTTGGTTAGACATCTCCCTATCTTAATTATTAATAATCTCGTAAGATATCGACAAGATGTTTGGGTAGACATCTCCCTATCTTGATTGCTAACAATCTTGTAAGATATTGGCAAGGCGTTTGGGTAGACATCTCCATATCTTGATTGATACCAATCAACCTGGCTTTGAAAATTATCGAAACCTCACACACTAACACCTCAATCCAAATGCTTGACTTAGATATCACGAACGACGGAGTCAATTGGACGTACATTTCGGCGACACTGAGGCATGCAGGTTTTTTGTCATAACCTACACAATTGGGTTGTAGCCCTTTACTCATTATCTACGACAACCATGATGATAAAACGCAACTTGTAAGATCCATTTCCTGTTACTAGGTCCTTGCGAGAGGGGTGCCCCTTGGTACCTCTCTTGTTTGTAACTCAAGTGAAAAACCTGCTATATAATATACACTCAGATCTATTAATCGAAAAAATTGTTAATGGTCCTTCCAAGCACAACGTTAAGGCACTAACAAATGTTTCTTTTGTCGTTTCTTAAAACTCTTAAATTTCGATGAATGCCTTTAAAAGTTGTCTTGACGACAATTCGGAGTTTTCTGCAGTCTTTGTCCATTGATCTAAAGCTGTGTTTTTTTCCCCTAAAATTTATGGTTCATTGACAAATTGGGGTATGAAACTAGGTGCAAGGACCAGGGAAGTTTCCAAAAAAAAAAAAAGTTAAAAAAACAAAGAAAATACTAACTTCATGAAAACCTAACAAAACTACAAAACCTAACACTTTTTATAGAATGAAACAGTAAAAGTCAAAATTGTTATTTTTTCCACATAAAAGAGAGTGTTTTTAACTGTTTCCTGATAAAGGAGGCAAAAAAATCGGTAAAAAATCTAGCGATTTTCAAAATGTGTAAGAAAATCATTTCCAACAAAGAACATGTTATAAGACTATAAGTCATTCTCAATAAGCTGACAAAAGACATAGCTCAAACAAGATAATTTTTACGAACTGCAAGGGAAACTCGAAATATGTTAAAAGACACAGTTTTAGTGAATACTCGTTTATAGAAACATTAGTCGTTTTCAACAGTTTGGTAAAAACCAAACTCTTTGGAAACTAGTTTATAGAACTATAAATTAATATAAATCTATGTTCAAGTTAATTGAAAAACCCTTGTTAAAAAATATATGTTATGTAAAAGAAGAATTGAAACAACTTTTGCTTCGGAGACATCTTCAAATTCTTAGCCGACCACGATTTAAAATAAAAAAATAAAAAATATTTTAATACAAAATACTAAAAAATAATATATTCGTCTGTGTATGAGAGAACATATCAAAACAAATGTAGTCATGAACAGGAGAACATGATTGCGTGTTTGGGAAACCCCCAAATAGGTTCATCATGCTACACATCTTATAAAACTATAAATATGATTTCTTTAGATAAACAAAAAAGTGAGATATTTTATTCTGAATAAACATCGCTATGCAAGGTAGTGATTTTGTGTAAAAAAACCTGTTTTTTTCCTCACCACTTCCAATGGTTCTGAAAAGTTGTTTTGATTCCTTTTTTACGGTTAATTTACTTCATATAGAATTTTGTTTATGTAGGAGGTCTGAAAAACGTACTATCAAAATCTTTTAAAAAAAATCGTGCAAACCTAACAATTTTTTTATAATAGGTTTTCACGAATCCTATGTTACAAACGTATATCTAAGAAATGTAAAAAAAATAATTGAACAACGTTTGCTCAAGGGTTACATCAAAATTATTTACCTGATTGAAAATAAAACATAAAGTAAGACTTTAATTTTTAATTTTTATTTTTTTTTTACTTTTTTTGGGCCCGACCGAGCAAATAGTCCCCGACTACTATGGTAGCCTAGGTATGAAACCTATTATTTTCGATCAATAAGAAAGGTTCCTTTGGGTTCGATTTTCTCTGCTATTATGTAGTGTCGATCAAGAACGGTCATTTTGCAACATTCCCTATAGTGGGTGGTTACTTACAATACAGTTACTCACCTTTCTTGTTTTGGTAGCATGTTGGTAATTAACAACGTCCTATTTTCTCTTTTCTAGTTTATTGTTGTTGTAGGACTTCTTCGCAAGCATCTTTGCACCTTGCTTTGGAGTAGGGCTGTGAAATTCATATGGAAACCATATGCAGCCGCAGATGAAGACTTTATATAAAAAGTAACCCGGGATTTATCGTGCTTCTCAGAAGAGGAAGGCATATTACACTTATTATAGTTGATCCACAACGTAAGGGGATTACGATGTTGGTTATGCGGATGATCTATCGAGCTGCAGTTCCTGCATATTTTCTTCCACTGGCTGGGTTTGCGAGGCCCTAGACGAAATCCTCCAAGACCACTGTTTCGTTGTCTCCTGACCACAAAGCCGGATGGGGGTATAGAGTTCCGCGTATCGCGCCATGGTCTCGAGTGACTAATATGTATATTATTCCATGAGGTGTAGACATTGCCCTGGGGCAATATGGTCGAAGCACTCAAGGAATCTTTCTTGAAACCTTCGCCAATTAGTATAAGGGTTATGTTCGTACCATGTTAATGCAATGTCTGTCAGTCACCCCGGAATACGTTCCTTGAGAAACTCGTCAAACCAACGATTAAGGCATTGAACGACTTTCCCCATACCTCACAATCACATTCTGCACTTTTCCATCATATTGGTCAAACATAAGTAAAGTGATATTTTTCTGCATATGCAATTGGTATTTTTTTTTTTTTTTTTTTTTTTTTTTTTTTTTTTACTTTCTCACTCGGGTGATTTTTGATACTTTATGTTTATCTGGAAAGTCGACGATAGCTTTGGGCTTAGTCGACGAAGGTATTGGTTCTACCATTTCTTCCGCCTTCTTCATTATTTTTTGGACATGTAGACAGGTGAATCGCTTTTGGCTCTTTTGAAATTGTCGAAGGAGCTTATCGTTTGTGGTTTCGAAAATGGTTAGGAGATGACCGAAAGGGACAGGGACTCGAATACTATCTAATCTTGTCAGTGTTTGCAAGACATGATCGATCTTTCCTGCCTGAAACTAAGGGTTGGGTTCCGATTCGTGTTCAACCCATTCAAGCTCATCTTTACCAGACCAAATATCTCCGTGTAAGCCCACCAACTGGATGTACTCACTTGAATTGACAACATCTGCAACTTGAAAAGAAGCGCATAAAATTGACGCATTGATTTCTATAGGCGGAGGAGGAAGTGAAGAAGGGGAATTCTTTCCTGATTGTCCTGTAGCTTTGAGTAGCGTAGCTACCCATCCTTGATTGATGGCAACAAACGTCGCCGCGGGAGGCGTTGATTACGTTTCGAAAGGGGGCAGTCTCGAATGAAGTGTCCGGGCTGCTTGCAATTATAACATCACTCTACCGGAGAAAACAACAACTTTGTGGGATGCAGGGGGAGCAGGAACACCAACTTTCATCTCTGTCGGAGGGGCAGGCAGTAAGGGGTGCGGCGGAGGAGGATTGACATGTACCGTTTTTTAGCCCTCACTCATAAGTTTCCGCAATATTTGCTCTAATTGATCCATTTGTAAAATCATTGTCTGTAATACTTTGTATTAATTGATTCATCCATTCAGATTGTCGGGAGGTGGCAGTATTAATCATTTGAGCTAAATACAAGTTGGTGATGGGCACTTATGTTGAAGACTGAGGTAAGAGTGTTGTAACAGGAGCGGTCTTGGAAGGAGGAGGAGAGGAGGAGAGGAGGGAGGAGAAATGACAGTAGGGTCAGTACGAGGGACATGACTCAGTGATGGCCCGCCTAGGATTTTGGGATCGTGGTGGTGGTAAAATTGCCCAATCGACCTTAACCAAGATCGGTGCTTTGCAGCCACATCTTCTATAGTATCATCTATATCTTCCTCGCCCTGATCGATGTACTTACGCGTATCCTACGAATCCAGCTTAAGGCTCTTGGCAATGGTCGTCAGTAGTAAAGTTGTTTTGGGTGAAACTTTCTTTTTCAGTTTTATTTTTAGGACAGAACTGCGAGGATGATCTATGAACCACTCTCGAGCAACATTTTCTTCTTGACCAAACTTATCTAGAGGTGTTTGAAACCTATCCATAAATTATGGCAACAGTTTCCTTGGTTCTTAAGGGCTTGTTTTCATTACATCCAAGGCAATGTCATTGCTTACCTCATAAAATCTGGCTAATTTTTTTTTTTTTAACGAAACTCAATCTTCCCATCTATGGCGCTTAAACCAATTGTAGGCGGTGTTTCTTACGAGCAGTGTGCTGACTCGAGGAAGATGAACCTCGACTTAGTCCTGAGCCTCTCCGGCTTCGAGCCATACCTCGGGATGAGTGTAACTAAGATAGAATGAAAGGTGTTTGAGATGTTTGTCATTACTCACGACACATTAACCTTGGTCATGGTTGCTTCTTGCCTTGCATTCACTGACCTGTTGCAAGTGATAGGGGGACTTCTTCGATTCGTCCGAGGGGGTGCGCATCCTCTCACCAGCTCGTCTTACTATCGCCATAACTAACATGTGCTGGCTCCGATACCAACCTCACGCCCTGTACTGTCTTCTGGTCAAAATGATAAAATATGCGGAATAGGTCGTAAAGAACAACAAAATGGGGTGTACCAAACATTTTCGGAAAACTTAGTTTGGAGACATCGATGGAGATTAAATCTTGCACGTGGTCCTGGTTTAGTGAGACATGGTCATAGCCGCATGAGAAAGACAAAGCGCCTGTTGCATTTAAACATTCGTTGAATCCAAAAAGTATCTTTGATCTCCCATCTGAGCTACTCGACGTTTTTTTGAAGAGAAAGGCGAAGGTACGCACGTGGTATCCCGTTTTTGAATTATGTCCCGACGCTATTTGTTACAATGTTTGAAATCGGACGTGGATGGTCTTTGTATTGCCATTCTTTCCTTGTATTCATCCTCGCCACGTGTCCGGTAGTGGGACCCCTTTTCCCTATAATGCTGCATGCGGAGACAACCGCTACACAAAGTTTTGGGCCAATGAGGTGCCGCCGCCCTCCATGGAATGATAATTTACTCGTTAAAACACAATCATAATGAATATTGGGGAAAGTGAGTATCAATAATGACAAAACCAGCACCAACGAATCCTGAGCACCTTGTTTCGGAAGAGAAAAAGTAGCGTTCACCAGTCTTCGTGACAAGTTCTCGTACGACTTACTCACATACATGTGTCATTTCCTCGTTGTACATGGACGGGCATGGCGAGGATACGAAAAATCGACGCCCGCTCGGATCGGGGCAATCGGGCGATATTGCATAAGCGGGGCTGATCGCGTATGTCTAATCAATTAGTTTTTCCAACTTATTCGAAAAAGAACAAATAGACACCACAATGTGCATTATATTCTACCTATCGTGCAAACCTATCCAAAGCGTAGGTCCATGCAATCCAATCAGTCGAGAGAACAACCATTCTTCATTCATGCCAATAGTTAAGTATGCATGGAAGTGATCACATCGGATTTCTGCTTTATTCCTGTCATGGGGGTAACAACTCAATCGATACATGTGTGTGAAAGGTCACTCATGTATTAACCATCGAATACTGAGGAGAAGAGAGAGTAACAAAATAAGATCGTCTGTACCCGCTAGTCTTTTGAGATCCAATGATACTCATCCTCACGAGATCCAATTGAATCCAATGAGACGACCACGACAACACCTCAGGACTTGGGAACAAATAGGGACGCAAGAGTTATTAAAATATGATGAAGAAAATATCAAAAGAGAGAGAAAAAAAAGAAAGATGAGGCCGAAGGAGGTAGACGGAGTCGTGGCTTGACCAAAGAAGGAGACTAAGATAAGGGAGGAGTTGTGAGCACACAAATAGATTTAAGAACCAAAGTCGACAATCCATTGTGAACTTAGCTTCCAATATAAGAAGAAGAGGAATCGGAAATCAAAGGTGTGTTAGCCTTCTTCTCTCTAACTATGGCCCTGAGCCATACAACCACTCGTACACACACACATTCCTTTCCCTGGTACTAACGATCCCGCCCGCCACATACCAACCTCACCCCACAACAATCGTCACCCGCCAACTGAGCTTCTACACCGGCTTGCTCGGATCCCACAGTTCGTCACGACCACTCGGCGCACAACCTTGCACAACTACAGTCAGCTCGTCAGGACTTCTCGACTCGCCGTACATACACATCATCTAGCCACGACTTGCCAGAAGCTAGCAGATGGGTTGAACACAAACTTTTCTGATGAGCTTATGGATTTTATAGTTGCGAAGAGGAGGATTGCAGATGAGAGGGAACGGGGTGGAGGTAGGAGGGGGCGAAGGGAAAGTTCAGGGGAATCGCCCGGGGAAAGCGATATCGATCCCCGCAGGTTGCTCGCAGCCAATTAGACTGCAGCGCGAGGGGAGTACCCTCCTTAATACACGATGTCGCCTGATGGTTTGAGTACCCCAAGGGGGGGCGTCGATAGGGAGTTCCAAATGGCGGGAAGAAGGAGAGCGTGAAGAGTAGTACGGAGCGGGAACAAGGTTCAGACGAAAAGGAGCCAGAAAAAAAACACGTAGGGAGAGGGGATGGAAAACAGTTACAGATGGAGGAAAGAAGGCGCGGAGAAGAAAGAGGCGAAGATGGTGTGGTGATGGTAGGAACCGAGGGAAGTTTGCATAATGGTGTTGGCACCGAAACAAAAAGGCACCAAAACAGTTACGTTTCGCCCATACTAGTTCTAAAACTAATTCAAGATTGCGAAATTCAAAAATAATATCCACGCATGAGACTGGGCGCGGGAAAAATCCTACATCTATTCAGATCCTACTGAAAATTCACAAAGCCTTCAAGGGAAAATTTAGGAATATTCAATTGCAAGAAAGTATATATAGTGCGCGCACGTAAGTCCTACGTAACTTTATGGATCGCCAGAAAGAAATTGAGAAAAAGTCCTCAGAAAGAAAAACAACAAGTTTTACAAAGTAGGAGGGCCTCGTGAGCTGTTGATCCCATGCATACCACCAACTGAACAGAGGGGTACGCCCCCCCCCCCCCCTTCTAAGTCCGTTAGGGATCTAAAAAGCACGGATAACAAAACTCAGGGCTTTGGAAGTTCGTTCAATTACGTCACATACCGGTGGCTTCTCTATGCAGACTTCCAGAGAAACTAACCTCCTACGTATAGAGGTGAGATACTTGGTAGATCAAACTTGAGACACTTGGTCTTCCACTGAGGCGGGTGGGGCACAGCCGTGACTCGTTCTAACCGCTGGTAACATCTACTATGGCATTCACCGTAGGTTGTGTTGACGAAGAGCTTCCACCACGACGGATTAGTCCGCCACTTGTCAGGCTTGGCGAAAGTCAGACAGCCCCTGGCCCTAGCACTAACGCGAGAGTCGAAGCCCCGTTCGCGAACTGTGCCCCATGCTCTCGCCAGGCGATGGTCTTGAGGTGTTATCATCGGACTAACCCGCCCAGGTAAATTCAATCATACCTCTAATCAGACACCGGGTGGCCTTTTCAGCCCAGGGTGGCCTTATTGCCTTCAGGGAACCGCCAATGGGGACACCAGCCAGGCCTAGCCGGTAGCAGATGGACTGAGCATCATCTAAGTGGCCAGTCGCTCTGCGTCCCTGATTACCCCTCCGGGCCCTCCCCCTAGGAACATCACCAGAGACTGCCAATCGAGGCCAGTCGCTCTGCGTCCCTGATTACCCCTCCCCCTAGGAACATCAGCAGAGACTGCCAATCGGGGGGACCAACCGGCTATCTCTAGGTGGCGGGCGCCAAGCATGCCCAGGAAGGTACATCAGGCCATTGGGAATTGAACCCACGACCTCCTGAATGCCACTTGAGTGCCTTACCTATACTGAGCTAGGCCGCTGGATGAGCTACCCTGGAGGGAAAAAAGGTATTAAAAAAAACGGAAAAATAAGGAAAAACGAAAGGAAAAGAAAACCAACAAGAAAACTAAACAGAAACAGATAACCCGTTGGCCCTCCAAGCCACCATTGGCAAGACCTTGGCCAATATTGTTGGTTGCTATGCAGCAATCATATTGGCCGTTAGACACCTTTAGTGTGGGGTTCGCAGGGGTCAGGGGGAGGTGCAAGTGATGCTCTGCACTAGCATCGCCCGGGGAATTCCCCCGTCGCAATGCCTGATCACCCCGTGACGAGGGGCTGATACAATCCTTGCTCTCGCACCACTGCTGTGGTGCAAACCTACCCCGTGGGCTGGGGAGAGTTCCAGGTTTGGTTGGGTGGTGGTCCCCCCCGTGCTATACATAGAGTAGCGAGAGAATGAGATAGATGAGGAAAATATATACAAACAAGTTTGAGTGAAGAATATAGATTAGTTTAAAAAAATACAAACATCTGTTTGTTTTACCTTCCACTACCCACTCCTAAGACTATCTAGAGGGGACCCCTGCAAGCATAGTTTTCCTCTCTCTGTGAAGGGGAGATTTCATGTTGCCCCTTTGCCCAAGTTGCCCCTAATGGTTAGGGTATAGGGGTGGGGCCGCCAGTGGGGGTCTGGCTAACACAAAGACCGAGACCTGCCAGTAGCTGTGCCTCCCTTTCTGATCGTCCACCACCCTTCATCGAGTAGCAGCAGAGGCTATGCTGGATGGTAAAACAAACAGAAGTTGAGAGAAGAATATAGACAGTTGTGATCACCCCTAAAATGTAAAAAAAAAAAAAAAAAAAAAAAAAAATACAAACAAGATTGAGTGAAGAATATTAGATTAGTTAAAAAAATTTAAAAAAAACAAGGAGAACAGTCGGGTAGAGGTTGTGGGAGTCGACAACGCCCGAGCGGCAAACTTGGAAGGCAACCACCATCCCACCAGGCCCACAATCAATTGCCACGTAATGGTGCTACGAACCAGCAACTGCACGGGCACCAGAACAGAATAGAGACAACAGTTAGGGGACGGTCGTCTGGCGCACAAACAGTTAGGGAACGGTACTCGGACGATAACAACACGCAGAGTAGATACTCCACTTCATCTTAGCCAATAGAAAAAAGAAGAAAAAGCACACAATACTGACGAGCTATGGGCGCCGTTTGTTAGCTTCCGAACGGCTGAGATTCCGTAGATCTCTCTATCTCTCTCTCTCTCTCTCTCTCTCCTCCTAGGGGAAAGGTAGTAACCCTCGTACGATAGAGGCAGATCTCCTTCGCAATTCAAGTGCATATATTCACATTCACGTCCCTAAGAAGGCATTGTGGTGTTGCGATATCTCCGCTTCTCTCCCACCCAAAGATATCGGAGTCCCCTCCCGCCGCAGCCTCGAAGCACAAAGTTGTCCCGCCATCCAGATCGCGCTCACTAGTGCCTGTCGATAGCTTTGAGCGCCGCTTGTGCTCATTCCTCGAAGTTGCCACCAAAATTTCGAAGTCTTGAGCGCCGTGTGTGCTCATTCCTTTCGTTTACCGCGGCCACATTCTGAGGAGTTTGAGCGCCGATCTTGCCGCAATTTTTCGAAGTGCTTGAGCGTCGACGAGGGTGTTGAGATTCTCGACCGAGCTGCTCATTGGTAGGAGAGATCCCACAGGCGTGGTCAACGATCATGGCGGGTGCTGCTCAAGCGGTTGCCGCAGGCCTTCTCTGTGAGAACGTTGGGGCTTCGGTGCTTTATGTCTCCGCAGCTTCCAGCAAGGGGCAAAAGCTTTGTCGTACGAGTTACGCGGCAAGCTGCGCTTCTTCATCGTCCCAGCAGCGATGGTGGTCTTCGTTCTCCTCCCCTGCGACGGCTGCTGCTTATGTCTCCAATGTTCGACACAACAGGGGACTCGTCATGCGTGCTCTCGGCAGCGGACTCCGTCAACTTGCCTCTTCGTGTTTCGACGCGATTCTCACGCCTTCGTCGCTGGGGACATGTCGCGTCTGGCGGAGGGAGGCTGCGAGCAGGTCGTCGGCATTGTCGAGGGCGAGATGCGCGCGGATGGCAGGCGGTGATGCCAGAATGAGCACCAATCATTGTGCTTTATCCTTGTCGTCAGGCTTTCAGGAGAGAAGCATCGGAGCTGCGGCGGCGGCGTTGCGCGCCGCCGCCTCGGCGGACATGGTGGGGACGGATGCTGCCGCCGCTGACGTGGAAGTAGATCCGTCGGTCATGGCGATGGTGCAGTCGACGATCGCCGAGAAGATATCGGAAGACGTGTCCAAGATTGTAGAGGATATGGCGCTCAGCGACCTCGGGATCGATTCCCTCGACCAGGTTGAGATCATGATGGCTTTCGAGGAGAAATGCGGTGTGTCCGTCGAAGATGGCGGTTCAGAGGGCGGAGCGGGATCGTTGAGGACGGTTAAGGATGTCGCCGTCTTCCTGCAGGAGCTCATCGCCAAGAAGAACAACGAGCCTCAGGAAACGTCATCCGATTAGCGAGGGATGCCAAGGTTCTTGAAGGTTGTTCAGTAGTCATTTGCCGGAGGAGGATGAAGGGTGATTAGCAAAGTTTTATATAGAAATATAGATATGAGATACGTAATTAAGAGGAAATAACCTCAGTGAAAACGACAGACAGCCGGTTGCACGGAACGTGGATGGTGAATCGTCAAGTCTAAGTGTAGTAGATAGATGTCGATCCTGTTTATATCATCAGGTTGCGTGCAAAGCTAGCCAATGTATAGGAGAAAATGCGGCAGGCTGAAGGTGAGTTCAGGAGTCTTGATTTGATTAAAATGTGTGAGGAGGACATTGCCGGTAGTCGAAGGGTTCGCCGCAGAAATGGTCAAAGAAGGTGTGGACTACCGTCTTCACCTCGAATAGAACGCGTGGTCATTATTACTGCACCTGGACTGCAAAAAGTTCCACCAAATACAGCTATAATTACAGGGCGGGGCGGCGTAGAAATGGTCAAAGGATTGGACGAGGAGGTCAAATGTACGGGAGGATTGTGACAAGTTGAGACCGTACTTAGTACGTATCATGGTTACCTGTACCGAAGGGCGAAGGGCACGGTAGTCGGAGATGCAGGGGAGACGCTGGAGGGAATGACGGTGGGTTATGTTCGATTAAGAAGTCTACTGAGTTATATATGTGACAAATGACGGAGCGATGACAGGTGAAAAAAAATGCTATTACCAGCTTGGCTGTGTGCGGCGTCACTCTTGAGTGATTTTTTTGGTGCTGTTCTATTTATTAATTTAGGGCGAACGCCCTTGAGATAGCGTCGTTGGACGCGAGGCCCCAGGTAATTCAGAAATCACCCAGTTGGAAACGATGAACTGTTGAAACACAGACCTGAGTTCGAGTCATTATTTTCGCTTTTGTGCGGTGGATTTAAGCCCAGCGCATGTGGCCCAACGCTACACTATTAGCTTTCGAAGAATAGATATGAGTTCTCGAGTTCTTATAGAAACGACCCCTTGAAAAAGTACTTGTATTTTTTCCAAAAGAATAAAATAAAAACAATACATGTTTTGTACATGTTTAATTAAGTCAATTGAGTGAAGGCTACGCGACGCCGCCTACGGTGTCACTCGAAAAACTGTCCCTGCGTGTAAGCCAGGTGTTCAAGCAGTTCTGGAATCATTATGATGATGACACTGTCTTACACGTGAGTCTGCAAGCAGTTGCAGAAAGATGATGACATTGTCGCGCCATGATAATTAAACTCACATTTTCTTCTTATTGAAATTCCATTCTATGTGTGTGATTGAGTATTGTCGCGCGAGGGTGTAACAAATAGACGAGGGTGAAAATGTAAAATCTTGATTCGATTCGACTCACAGCCGTGAGAGATGTGGGTAGAGCGGGCTGATGTAAACCCAGGGGAGGGGTCATGGCACGAGAGCAGGTGGCCCCATAAGTTGAGATATTTTCCCAAATGCCCCTGAAAGGTGTGGGTAGAGCGGAATGCCCTTTGGTCCCCATCCTTTGTGTTATGCCCCTGTCAGGCCGGTGCGCGAATTTGCATTCTTCTGGACCTCGCCTTCTGCGTCGTGGCTTTCTGCCATTGCGCCTTAGCAGGCATTTTATCGAGTTGGATGGTTCCCAATACTAGGGGTCGAGTTGGATGGTTCCCAATACTACCGTCTTCCCCCGAACACAACGCACCCTCATTTTGGCTGTATCTGGCCGGAAATATAGCTTGTATACATTCACTTTTGGGGTGCGTTATGTTCGGGGGAAGACGGTAGGGGTATATTGCGAACATGAGGCGTTCAACCGACGCCAGGGATTTTTCATAAATTCGAAGATTTCTTTTGTGCCAGAGGGGTTCGGTCATAACTTTTCATGTATATGTTTTAATTCCTCTTGTTTTCCCAGATTCGGCACTTGGCCTATGCCTTCCCCCCCC
>BFEA01000421.1:304231-316951 GCA_003427395.1 Chara braunii | reverse complement strand
AGAACTGCCCGGTAAACCGTAGGCAGAGAGGGAGAAAATATATATATATATATCGTCATATATATATCGTCACAAACAGAACTGCCCGGTAAAACCGTAGGCAGAGAGAGAGAGGAGGACAACAAACGAGGGGCTGTGACAAACTGTTTATATATATATATATATATTCTTGGGGTGGGAAGGAGACAGAGGAGCATACCATGCCGCCTTCGCATCGGAAGCGATCGGTTGGCAGAAGCACAGACTTTTTCCCAGCTTTTGATGACAACAAGAGACGGAAACACCGATTACGAGAGTAAACGGCCAAATCGATGAACACTATAGCGGATGCTACCATCCTCCCGTCTTCCGATCGTTGGGACCCCGTCATGTCTGCAGATGACTCCTTACGGACGAACATGTGTGCACATCGCTCATCAACTTCCTTCTTGCATCGGATACCATCAACAACCTGGCCAGAAAAAAAGAAAAAAGCGATTTGCAAGTTGCATCATCAAGGGGGAGAAAGACTTCGTTATTCCCTCTTTTCTCTTTCTTTTTCTCTCTTTTTTTTTTTTAACGCATACTAGAATCAAATTCTTTTAAAATTATTAATAAAATAATTAAAAATATATAATTATCATCCAGGGCTCTTGCCCACTGCAGCGCCAGTCAGGTCACTGAAAATGAAGGTCCACCATAGCCAAATCAAAGTCTTCCTCTCGGTCCTCTCCTTCTTCCTCCTCCTATCTCCATAGCACGGCTCTGCCCTCCACTCCTCCTCCCTCCATAGCTAGGCACCCTTGCTCATCTTGGCCATAGCCATGGAACTCTTCTCCATAACCCTCAAGGGGGAGGGAAGGAGAGGGAAAGGTGGAGGGTGTATTGTAAATCTAGAGCGTTTTATGATATAGCCTTATCAGAGAGGGAGAGGAGGAGGGAGGGAGGGTAAAAAAAAATGTTCAATTGTTGCAACATAAACACCTTCCCCTGCCAACTGGCCTAGCCTAGATCAGTTCATACACCCCTGAGTTGTTTGAAATACAGACCTGAGTTCAAACTTCACAGAGAGAAGATGACTCAAATACACAAATCTGAACGACCTAGGGCGGCCAGTCAGCTCGATAATCATATCTCAAGGCGGTTGCCCTTTTTCTATTAAAATAATAAATAAATAAAAATCACCTCCCCTCAGCAGGATACATTTCAATGATTTCATCAGCTGAATTTACCTCTGCAACAAAGGCCCCTACATGGATGTTGCTCTTGAATGCCCTGTCCGGTATTCGGATAACGAGATGCCTGGAGAACTTATCTGTCACAACAGAATTTGACAAGCCACAAAGGAAAATTTAAAAAAAAAAAAAAAGTTTAAAAAACGGAATTATTAATTAACAAACTTAACAAATGGCTGAAAGCTGTTATGACCACAAAGGCGTCCTTGGGCAAATGTGCACCCCACACCTAATCAATTCATTGCTGCGAGGACACTGGATGACATTCATTGCTTCCACTTAACAGTCTTCATTTGATTGGAGTTCCAATTTCCAACCAATGCCTTCTGACTGCAATCTGCTTGGATATAATACGGGATTCGGTGAGAAGGCATTGGTTGGAAATTGGAATTGGTTGGACTCGCTAGGATTTGGTTTAGGGTTTGATCGGAGTTCATTGGGTGTTGTCAGATTGGCTGGGTTTAATAGGGTGAGGTTGTAGTTGGTTTGCGGTCTGATCAGGCTGAGGATGGTTAGAGGGATGTGCAATCTTGCTTGCTCAGTTACAGGCGAGCCAACCCCGCGTGCGCTTAGTCAGTTGCAATCAAGTGTGCCGGCGGGGGCATACGTCAAGTGAGACTGTGTCAGTCAGCTCTGAAGATGTCCAGAGGGCAAGGCCACAACGCCACGACCCCCTCTTTGCTCTGGGTGGGAAGTTTGGGGGGATGGGGGAAAGATGTAGCCCCCCAATAAGTGCTGGTGCGCAATTAGCCGAAACGAATTGGAGAATGTGCATGCTTGAGTTCAGCTATGCCCGTGCTGTTATGACTCTTTGATCTGCTTGCTTCGGGGACATGTGCTGGTTGGCCTCGCTTTATTCAAATTCTTCTTCTACTACTACTTCTTCTTTCTTCTTTCTTCTTCTTCTTCTTCTTCTTCTTCTTCTTCTTCTTCTTCTAGCTTTCCGGTCCAGAACAGTCGAGATGTGGGTGCGTTATGTTGTTAGGGGGAAGACGGTAGTGCTATGCACACTTGTTATTTTATGCACACTCACCAAATGGGGGGTTCAAACTTCGAAGCGATTTGCGGCGTTTTGGGGGTTGCGGACGACACACCTTTGGTCGTGGAATCAAGTTCCAGAGTCCATTCCTTCTGAAACTTCACTGAAAATTTTTGGAGGAGTGCATCTCCCAAAAGGCTCAGGAAGTCATCCACCATGCTCTCTCCGTCTGCATCTGGATTAGCGGCCCGGTTAAATTCCAGGTCAAAATAACGCACGCAAGCACATCCCTGCACAAAAAAAAAAAAAAAAGAAAAAAAAAAAAGGCAAGCAGAGACCAAAAATAAATAAAAAAGAATTAACACGATCCACACCCGCTGAGAAAAGCTTGCAATTCAAAAAAATAGACATAGTAGGCAAAGCAGTGAGAGACACAAGTGGGAAGCTGGGGGAATTTTTTTTTTTCGAGTCCAGGAAGAAAAGTGCAAGGAAAATGAGCAATAGCGAGATGACAGAATCCAGATTGCACAATCACATTGAAAGCCAGAAAGTCCCACAGTGTCCAGAAAGCAGCATTGCACCAATATTACACCAATGGAGAATCGAAGCACTGAATCCGAATGTCAATGAGAGCTTACTCTCGTCCTCACCAACATAAGTGTCCAGGCCTTTCCCCCTACTTGGCGCTCGGCGCCCAGACTACTCCCACACAGCTATTATCTGCCTACGAATTGACAATGCAACTGTTGACGTCAGCAGCCACCGAAGTACATGAAGATGACGCCGAAGCAGACTACCGCCAATGCCAGGTATGTGCCCTCACGCCATCATCCTCTTCTCTCTCTCTCTCTCTCTCTCTCTCTCTCTCTCTCTCTCTCTCTCTCTCTCTCTCTCTCTCTCNCTCTCTCTCTCTCTCTCTCTCTCTCTCTCTCTCTCTCTCTCTCTCTCTCTCTCTCTCTCTCTCTCTCTCTCTCTCTCTCTCTCTCTCCCCTTGTCTTCCACCCACGTCTTGTCTCTTTCTCTCACACACACACACGACGACCACCACTACCGCTTGCTGTACATCCAAGCCCAGCCAGCTATGGGAACTGGGCCATGGCGCTGCCCGCAGCAGCGCCCTTCCTTCTACACGACCACACGTGCCTGGCAGCTTGCTCTGCGCTAGACGCAGCCCGCGAGTGTCCGCTCCAGCAGCGCTGCCGCAAACTAGCAAGTGCCCGAATGCCTGGTCAAGCAGCGAGCTCTTTCCTATATGGAAAGAGTCTGGCCTGTGTTGCTGCTTGGCTGCGCTGGGCCTGCACCCAGAAGCTTCTGGTAGGCCCCGGGTGGCTGGGCCTCTATTGCTGTTGTTGCCCTGGGCCCCGTTCGGTTATGCAACCCAAGTGCTTGTCGTGTATACTGCTGCAGATGCGGCCCAGGGCCTACTTCGAGAGAAAGGCCTAGAAGTCCGAAGCAAAGTGTGGCTGGCCATGGCCTGGGTTCCTTCAACCAACTGACGCGGCGAAACTGCCTGAACCCCAAAATGTGAAATTGACAACAAGGGGCCCCTGGTGATTTTCTCAGGCCCGCCTTTACTTAGGGCGGGCACATGCCAAAATGGGGCCCTTAGGCCTGCCGAGGAGCCAGATCCTCGCAAAAGAAAAAAAGCATACATTAACAACAGGATGCAGGGGGCCTCAACGCTGAGCATATATATTGTCACATATCTATGAAGTAGTATGAACTAAAAGAGTGCTCTTTGCGAAACAAACGATTTACAAAAAAAAAAAAAAAAAAAAGACAAACATGAAGAGCAAGCTGAAACCATTCATTTTTCTTAGTCTTCTTCTTTTAACTCCCCCTTCACCGTGCCTCTCACGTACAAGGCTCGCCATGCTGATGAAGTTGAGTGTGAACTGCCTGCATCCCCGTGTGCCATAACGGCCCATTTGTACGCTGTGAGAAAGTAACGGGGAAGGTGTGACGAGCACTGGGCTCGAGAAGGAGGCGGAGGACGGGCGAGAAAGGGTAAACACTCGCACACACGACCAGACTCCGACGAAGAACTCCGCTGGTATGATGAGGATGCTCAGGGAAGAGTACCAGCAGCAACTCAATGTCGAACTCACACTCAATGTCTGAAAACTGAGTACAGCACCAGGAGTCTCACCCGTGTGTGAGACTGGTACGTTTACCTGGGGACAGCCTAACGGCTAGGCTGGGCTCAGGGGTATGTGCAAAATCCGTCGGTACCAGAGGGGTACCAGTAAAAATGTCCAAGGGACAGAAATGTAAAATGTGCTGGTACCGAGGACATAGCAGAGAAAAATAAACGTCCACTACCAGGCATGAGGTCCAAGGATAACAGAAGGGGATAAACACAGAGAAGCGAGATGGAGAGAAGACAAAACAAAGAACGGCCATGGGAAAGTAAGGGAAAGTAAGGAGTGTGAAATGAAGATGAAAGCAAAGGCGAGGATAAGAAAAGGCTCAAGAATCAGTCTGTCCTTGACTACAGAGAGGACACACATTGTAAGGATGAGGTGGATGAACACATGGAAGACCTCCTTAGCTGAGCATTCCCAGTACAACAATTGCCACGACGACTGGCATTAAGCATGCCCACCATACACCCCGGCAAATGGCATGCCGATTGCAGGCGAAAATGAAGGAAGAATGCTCAGCACAAAAGACCATGCATTCAGTATAGCGCCCATGGCCGCAAAATTGACATATAGCATCCGGATGCGGAGGGTGCCTGCGGTCAGGAACGGAGGGACAGTCCTCTACACACATGGATGCAGAAACCAGGTCATTGAAGTGATTGTGACAAAGACGAAGGCGGCTACAGCCGAGTGTAACAGTGTTTGTAGTTGTGCAAAGGAGAGGTCGCAGAGTGTCGGTACATTGTCCTGCTGCAGCACAGGGCCAGAGGAATGAACTCCGACATAAAAGAGATCGCGGACGGTTTGGTGAGGCAAGAAAACAGCATCATTATGTAAGAAAAATCAGTAACATCAGTCATGGCATGGTCCACTGCGTGTGGTGGGGCGCAGATTTCTGGTTTATCCAAACGATGCTGGTCAGCCATTTGCAGATCCCCCATGTGGTCTAGGCCTTGTGGGGTTGCCTGCAATCCGAGCAAATCATGTTCCAATCCCTCGACATTTGGGGCTGCATCCTGTGTAGGGACTGCCCCTGGACTCAGGAGTGTACCCTGGGCAGGGACCACATCCTGTTGTACAGGTGAGTCGTGAAGTATTTAACGCTGGAGGGCGTAAAACATGGTGCTGTGGCGGCCTGCAGGCAGCTGGACTGTCTGCAAGAGGCATATGAGTGGATACTGTCGTTTGGAACAAAGGAAACGCAACAACCTGTGGAGCAGGCACAGAGAGAATTGGGGCAGACAAAGCAAACAGGCTGCTGATCCCCGGACAAGTGACAATGTGCCACATGTTGCAAGCCGACCGAAGAGGAGTAGTGGTGTTGCAAGCCGACCGAAGAAGGTGGAACAATGGGAACAATGGGAACAATGGGAACAATGGGAACCAGAGAGTCCGTTGGTGGCAAGCGAGACTGTGGAGGAGATGGGAGTGGCGAGGAGGAACGCAGCCATCTGCGGCCAAGCACAGAAAAAGATCAAAGGGGGGCGGATTGGGAAAGATTTCGAAACAAAGGACGTGAGTGTCGGAAAGACACTGATGTTCTTTGCACCGGAGATGCGGCACGGAAAGCTGTGGCAGCAAAAAGCACAATACAGGGAATTCCAACTATGGAAACTGCTGTACTGAAAACTGCAGCAGAGGAAACTGTAGTAGGAACTGCAGCAGTGGAAACTGCAGTAGTAGAAACTGCCGGAATGAAAACTGGAGCAGTAGAAACTGTAGCAGTGGAAATTGTAGCAGTGAAAACTGTAGCAGTGAAAACTGCAGCCATGAAAACTGCAGCGGTGGACACTGCAGTAGCAGCAGATGAGCAAGCAGGGGCAGGACGAGAGCATCGTGGGGGCAAAAAAGAAGAGTGTGGATGATGCAGGTGTTATGAACTTGGTTGTCTGACGAATTTTATCGCCACTCACACACAGACAATCTCATACATGCCCATACATGCATAAGAGAAGGGGAGAGAGGAGACAGAGTCCAAACTGCACACAGGTGAAGATAAACAGCGGAAGACAAACATGCACAGATGGGGAGAAGACACGCAGTGTTTCTCACTCTCTGACACAACTCCCAACAACCAATCACAAGAAAGAGCCTGTGAAGATCACAATTGAAAATGACACTGATGATGAGCGACTCATACAATTATCGTAACAGAGTTTGTTCCAGTATCTCGCCACACTCAGAACTCACACCCCACTCTCTATCCTACACCCAGTTAGTAGCGCTGCATCGGAACAGCCTCCCAGAGGCCAGCGCTAACCACCCTGATGAAGAACAGGTCCTGCGATGAAGTCTTCAGTGCCGCTGGACAACTCTGACGAAGGAACAGGCAGCTATGGCTGCCACCACCCACGAACAACCACTGTAGAGCCTCGATACCGCCCGGCCATACGCAGATACCCCCAGGGGTAGATGCGCTGAGGATGCCCCAGCTATGGCAGACTCAGAGAGGGCCGGCTATGGCTGCTGTTGCGGTCTGTCTCAGGATGTCGCCGGTAGACAGGTACCGCTTCCAACTCGCTTGGCTTCTCCAACGCTGGTCGCGAGAAATGAACTGCCAAAAGTCCTGAACCGATGAGCCTAACCTATCTATAGACTCTCTAGACCTAGACCGGACTGACCAACCGGTACCGTTGCTGTTTTTCGGCCTCTCGGCCTCTACCGGACCCGGCTATAGGCTATAGGACCCTCTAACAGTATAGGCCGCTTAGGGCCTGTCTGTCCTAGGGGTAGCCCGGGCCTGCTATAGGCAGTTAGGGTAGCTGTAGGAATTCGGTAGTACCGGGCCTGTATTTTCCCGGATTTGCAGATCTGTCCCTCACGAATTTCCTTACAGGCAGGTCTCTCGGTTAGCCCTCAGCCAAACAAAATTACGAATCTAACCTACCGGGTTAGTGTACAGCCTCGCTGTCAATCTCGGCAGCAGAAATCAGCAAGTCATTGCACAGGGACCAATGTAGCATGCGTCGCTGTTTCCATTGCTGCAGTTTTCACTACGGTTCAGCATTCAGTGTTCAGAGTCTAGGGGGTTTGAGGTTTAGGTTTAGGGTTTAGGGTAAGAGACCAGGATTGATTTCAAAAATGGGCTTTCTTCTTGTTTTTTTATCCTGAAACAGTCAACCAGAGGGAATTGTTAAGTTGTTTTCCGGCTACCGTCTTACCCCGAATACAACGTACGGCCAGTATTGCTGCACCTAGACTGAAATTTATGATACTAAATGAATAATAATATAAATTATGTACTGCATTTAGGGCATACATGCAAGCGCACGCCGTGTGGGTAATTCCGCACGTTTCCTGTGCGGCGCACAGGAGAAATAGCCACCCAGGAAAAGAAGGGGTGGCAGGCCTGGATCAGTGTTCACGTGCGCCCCCTTCAAAAATTTGTTGTAGGATGGTGGRGGGGGGGGGGGGGAGGGGAAGGTTGGACGAGCAATTTCACCACTTAACAGTCAAGACGGATGCCCCAAAGACCTATTTGACGCTATTTATGATGCCCAATGAGACAAAAAGAAAGGTTTGTACGACTGTACTCGAACAGGATCTGTTCCTGAGGTAGTACACTCTTCTGTATCTAGGAAAACAGCAAAAAAAAAAAAGAAAGCAGAGATTATTTCTGGAATTCTGGTGCGGCGCACGGGCAGGTTCCGCGGGCCGTGCGGTGCACCACACCGTACGGCTGTGCGGCTCGTGCAGTTGCAAGTATCGTTTAGGGGGTCATCTGTGATGGGAACTAATGTGATGTCCAACCCGATCCCCTTGGTAAGGACCACAGATGAGCTTTTATGGTCATAGAATTTCTGTCATATTCACAGGCCCAGATGAAAACAATGTGATGTGGCCCTCATGCGGCCTTCATTCGTTTTTATGTCTACCTTTTCTAAGTATATCTCACCTCACGAATGATCTCATAATGGTGTCGATGATCCGGAGCCATGTGGTTGTACCTGCACATTCCACATAGCCATGTCAGAAGGTGTCAGAATCTGTCTGAATCTGCCAGAACGTATCAGAACGAATCAGAATGGGTCAAAATGGGTCAGAATGGGTCAAAATGGGTCAAAATGGGTCAGAATGGGTCAAAATGGGTCAGAATGGGTCAGAATGGGTCAGAAAATGGGTCAGAAAATGGGTCAGAATGGGTCAGAATGGGTCAGAATGGGTCAGTGGTCAGGTCAGAATGGATCAGTGGTCAGGTCAGAATGGGTTAGAATGGGTCAGAATGGGTAAGAGTGGGTCAGAATGGTCAGGTCAGAATGGGTTAGCATGGGTCAGAATGGGTTAGAATGGGTCTGGGCAGAATGGGCCAGAACAGGCCAGAATCGGTCAGGGCAGAATGGGGCAGACTGGTTCAGAATGGGTCAAAATTGGTCAAAATTGGTCAGAATGGGTCAAAATGGGTCAGAATTGGTCAAAATGGGTCAGAATTGGTCAGAATGGGTCAGAATGGGCCAGAATGGGCCACAATGGGTCAAAACGGATACATATATTGTGATTCAGTTGCTCAGCTTTCATGGGCTGGGCTGCTTTTCAGTGTTTTCACAATATATACATTTGTCTCTCTACCACAGCACGAGGTTCAAAACAACAGGTGAGGGAAGTTAAGGGAACCCTGAGATATATAGACCCACATACTGTAAATAAAACGCAAATAAGGGTTTACACTTGATCTTAGCCAAAAGCCCGAGAAAGGTATATTTGAATAAGGGTTTGAGCTCCTAATTCTGCCTGCCATTCTGTGCGGTGACGAATATCCTCAGGCGATGAATTACCCTTTTTGGCCCCCCGACCTTTGAAACCATCGCTACTAATTAAGTATTTCCTCCTAGAGGTAAAGACTGCGTTCAACTTGTTTCGTGACTGGCTTTTCCAATGGTTAAGCCTTTACGGATCAGCATTCAGGGTTTAGAGTCTACCGTCTTCACCCGAATAGAACGCCCGGTCATTATAGCCGTATTTGGTGCAATTTTCAGTCCAGATACGGCTAGAATGACCGGGCGTTCTATTCGGGTGAAGATGGTAGGGTTTGAGATTTAGGTTTAGGGTTTACGGTAAGAGATCAAGGTTTATTTGAAAAACGGGCTTCGTTCGGTTTTTTTTTTTTTTAATCCACAAACGGTCAGCCAGGGGGAATAGTTAATGTTGTTTTCTCACTACCGTCTTCCCCCCAATACAACATACGGTCAGTATTGCTGCATCTAGACTGAAATTTGTCCCAAACACAGCTATAATAACCATAGGTTCTATTCAGGGGAAGAAGACGGTAGCTTTTCGTAATGGTTTAGGGTTTTGGGGGAGTTCAGGGTTTTATGGTCTGCGGGGTTTAGGATTTAGGGTGTAAGGTTTGGCGTTTAGAGTTTTGGTTTTAGGGTTTAGGGTTGGCGGTATAAAGTTATGGGTCTACAGTTTGGATTTTCCGGTAGGGTTTGGGGTTTACGCCTCCGGATTCAAATTTCATGTTGCTTTGTGATTTCACTCTCTTTCTTTTGGAACTCCACCCAGCAGCATCCTCCCCTCCTTCCCCCCCCCCCCCAAAAAAAAAAGCAGTAACCCACCCACGTGACAGACACAAAGCATTGACAAAGAGGAAACCCTCCGGAGAAAAACCCAAAAAAAAAAAAAAAAGACAACGGTATTTGCACTCTTAACTCTCAGGAAGTAAGGCTTTAAGGCGGAGCGAATCCTGAAACATTGACATTGCCTCAATTCGGATTTGATCTGTGAAACTCAAGAGCATGAAGTTGGAATGGCTATGGTTACCGTCGCCAAAACTCTTCGTAGGTGGTCACAAGAAACCTCCGTTGGCCCATGAAATGTTCTTCGAAGACGAATACCGAGAGTTTGCCTCCCCCTGCCTCCTGTTGATGTGCATCGCAAAACTGGAAAGCCATATCTTGTCTCGGAAATATCTGCCACATCTTGGCACCCCTGCAAGCCTCGAAAGCAATTGTGTGAGGGCACTAAAGGGGTTAGTAACATCTGAAAAAAAATACCCTTCACCATCTTGCCTCCTCCTCCTCCCTCTCCTCCTCCCTCTCCTCCTCCCTCTCCTCCTTTCTCTCCTCCTCCCTCTCATCCTCCCTCTCCTCTTCCTTTCTCTCCTCCTTTCCCTCCTCCTCCCTGTCCTCCTTTCTCTCCTCCTCCCTCTCTCTCCTCCCTCTTCTCTTCCAGAGATGATACCGATGCAAAGGAGAATGACAACAGTGATTATCATGATGATGATAAATTTGATGAGAATAACGATCACAATATGACGACGGTTATGGTGACGACAATGATGATAAATCTCATGCTGGTGATGGCAATGATGAAAGTGATGAGCATGATAGAACATCAAATGGTAGCAACAATGAAGCCATTGCAGCAGCGATAATTATTAATTACTAATTAGTGTTTGATAATTTGATTACCATTCTAAATTATCATGGAGTATGATGCAACAGTAGAAGCAGCAGCAGCAAAAGGAAGAAGGAGGAGGAGGAGGAGGAGGAGGAGGAGGAGGAGGAGGAGGAGGAGAAGGAGGAGGAGACAACAAGAAGGCTCTGAGGTTGTTGATGATCGCTGATCTCCTCGTCCACTTGCTTCCGCTGCAAAGTGACACGTTATGGCAGAAGTTAGGTATAAACTGATCAATCAGGTGAGTGGCGAAGGTTTGTCATCGGTGATGCACCTGTATACTCACCCATGAATGCCCCCCCCGCCTCCCCCCCCTCCCCAATCAGTGTCCTAAAACCGTCCTAATTAACAGTTGCTATTTGAGTTTACCATGACAAAGAAGCCGACCAGTTCTTTTTGGTTTATATTTATATATTGTATATTACATCCACCCAAGCCCCTACATGACCTCGTCTTTTCCCCACTCTCTCCCCCCCGCCGCCCCCTCTACCTTCGACCCATCAGGCTAGCTAGACATACAGCAGGGGAGAAGGGGGAGGAGGAGGGGGGGGGGGTGAGGGGGAGAAGAGAGGAATGGAAGGGGATTGGTTGTGGAGGTGAAAAGAAGTTGGTTAAAAAGATGTTTAACATGAGGAGCATGATCCGAACTTTGTGGTTAGGCACTGCATGCATCTGTTGCGTCAATTTCCAATATTAAGGGTAAGTGTGCTATCATCATAGAGAAATGGTTACCCTTAGTGAAAAGGTTGGCAGAGAGGGAGAAGAGGAAAACAGAGGAGGGGCTGTGACAGACATTTGTCAGAGTTTTCTCCGACTCGTAGACATAAAGATATAAAGATATATCCATAGAGAGAGAGAGAGAGATGTAAATGTTTTATAAATATGTATAGATCATAGATGTATACATGATATAATCATGGTTGGATAGAATAGATATATAGAAGAGGAAACTGTTGAAGGCCTTCTATGTGGGGGAAAGAAGGGGCATTGGGGAATCCAAAAAAAAATATAAAAAATATAAAAAATATAAAAAAATTGCACCTGTTGACGTCAGCCTCTTTGTCGGGTTGACCTTGCAGGTCTGACTGGATGCGCCAAAACAATCGCATCATTTCCAGAGTTTTGTTCTTATTTTTGGAGCTGTAAAACACAAGTGGTTGAATTCGATCCTCGCTTTCCAACGGCGAAACTACCACCGAGTTCGAATTGCCAGCATTTCCGCTCCCCACCGCCCTTTCTCCCTCTAAGTCATGGGTATCATTCTCTGAACCCAGTCGATAAGCATCCTGTGATCCAGATCCCAATCGATCAGCATCCTGTGATGCAGATCCCAATTGATCGGTATCGTGTGATCCAGATCCCAATCCCAATTCCCTCCCAGCAATGCATGCTCCTGAACCGTAAAACGATTCCAGTTGCGTTCTTCCTTCCAGAGACTGTTGCAGCGGCACAAGCAAGACATCACCGTCGCTACACACTGAGAGTTTGCCTGCAGGTGTTTCCCTTGATGATGACGAGGACGATGGGGCCTCACCCGCCTCCAAGCACGCACCTCCCCGCTCTGCAGGCCTTTCACAGTTCTCATTCTCAGCTTTGGATTCTCGGACAGGTGTTGTCGGCTTCTGACGAGAATCGACAGTCTTCTGCCTGCTACTCTCCAGGTCAGGATCTGCACAGCGGGTTCGCCAAGCATTGACGAGGCAAAGATTCACAACCTCCAGTAGCCTCCTCAAGTCAAATGACCTCCGGCCATTGAAGACTCCCAAATTACTGAGATGAACACATTACGTACTGAGATGAACACCTCCACTCTCCATAGAAAGGAACACAGCATTTGCCGAGATAAGCACATCGCCTAAGTTTCTGAGACCCCCCTACCTGCCAGGTGACTACTTGTCTCTCTCTCTCTCTCTCTCTCTCTCTCTCTCTCTCTCTCTCTCTCTCTCACACACACACACACACACACACACACACACACACACACACA
>BFEA01000421.1:285166-296262 GCA_003427395.1 Chara braunii | reverse complement strand
GTGTGTGTGTGTGTGTGTGTGTGTGTGTGTGTGTGTGTGTGAGAGAGAGAGGGGGAGAGAGAGAGAGAGAGAGAGAGAGAGAGAGAGAGAGAGAGAGAGAGAGAGGAAGAGCGAGGAGGAAGAACGAGCGGAAGAACACAATCATAACCTTACCTTAAGCTCATCTCGTTGATTCTCCGGTCGTGCATTGACGCCAACAAAACAGAAACTTTATTGCGTCTCGATTTGAGGGTGTGCGTGATTGTATTGGTCGCCGGAGCTGGCGTGGCCTACAACTTGGACGGCACTTGATTTGATTGGAACGTCGATGCTGACGTGGATGCTGACGTGGCACTGCCGGGTCAAATGGGTAGCATCGACGTTCCTTTCCCTTTTGTAGTTTTGACGTATCCGGACCTCGACGTCCCGCCATCTTGCTATTGCTGAGCCAGCGCCGAAGCCACAGCTGACGTGGCTCCGGAACTTGTCCACAAAACCACCTCCACCTCCACCTCGGGAAGTTGTTCGGATGCCATCTTCATCTCCCTGACGTTTGGCCGTTTTTTACTTTTTCTTGTTTTTCTTTTTTTTTTCCCCGAACAAGGACTTCTGCGCAATTTCGCGGGAAAGCAAATACCAGACACTCACACTAGGGCTTTCTGGACATCATTGTGGGCAGATGCATTCACGTCCAGAGGTAGGGCTAGGTCCCACTTGCACGAATTAGGAGATAGAGACCGTAGATAGCCGAGATCAACGGCCGAAATCTCCTAATCCGTGCAAGTGGGACCTTGCCCGTAGTTGCTGTCAGATACATCTAGAAAAGTGCTACTGGTAGTGTGAATATGCCCTCAATTGATACAGTCCTAGGGCCTCGTTAGACCCTCCTTGGAAAATCCTCAGGAACGAGGATGAAGTCCGTGGGAAAATTTTCGCGTCCTAATTTGATGGGTCCCAAGGAAAACCCTTGGCGGCCAATTTCATATGCATACACGCGGGCACGGGGTGGATGTGTCCCTCATGGTGCTGGGATTTCCGTGCATCCTCGGGCGTGGTCCCAGGACGTGGTCCAGTGACGACGGCGGGGAGTGGGCTGAAGGGGAAAAAAGGGCGCCAGCATCCTTGTTCGAATTTCAAATTTTGAACCCTCTACTGTGACGCATCCAGCCGTGAGGCGTCCTGGCGGCTACTGCGACGTTGCCTTCGTGTTCCGCATGCTCTTCGAGCCGTCACAGCTGAGCGCAAATGTAACGCTTTCGTGAAACCTCGAGTGTGAGCCCGGTCCCCATCGACGTGCAGAAGGTGCAGCGAGGGCGTCGGCAGGCGAACGAGTGGTGGGTGCTTGCGCATTGCAGTCCTGACGATGGAGCGAGAGCTCCCGGGTGGTGCGAAGGCATTAATGGCATTGGAGAGAAACACTGTGGTCGCAGTTGTGTCAGTCATCGCCATGAGATCTCATTGAGAGAACGACAACTCGCCCGAGGATGAGATTGTTCGTTCGCAGGAAGAGGCAGCTGATGCAACAAGTGATGGATGCACCCGATTGTGTGTCGTTATCAAAATCCATTGGGCAATTCTGTTTGCACCATGGTATCGGGTGTGATCCCGCAGGTGACACCGAGATGGTGGATGAGAAGGACGGGAGGGATATGGGAGGATCTTCGGCAGGTTGACGACGCAGCGGAGGGCTACTACAAGGAGAAGTCGTGGAGTGGAGTAGTCAATGGAGCGCGCCCGCTGTCTGCTAGAGGTTTCCCGCCTGTCCATTGTCGTCTTCCTCGTCGTTCGTCGTTTCTGTTTATTGTTAGGACCCTGCACAATGACGCACGTGTGGAACAACACGACAAAGAGCAAGAGAAGAGTGCCCACCAGTAGGAATGGGAACCGTCGGAGGACGTCGGCCATAAACCGTAGTACGCGAGGCGTGTACAAAACAAAGTTTGCATCAATGTGCCCGGCAATAGCCGACAAAACACGCTAGGCAGATGTCATTGACTACAATCGATCGACAGTGCTTCGACATCACTTGTAAAAAAATCGAAAATTTTGACCGTTGGACACGACGGGCGGCAACGCGCGCACGAAAAACACTGCTTCGTGAAGCACCTTGCAACTGAAGAACCACCCCCACACATTTTCGCACCAACGGTAACAGTGGAAGGTCGTTGGGGGCCCGTCAAGTACTGGAGAGCGGCGATGTCCGCCCAATGGACCACGGACGACCTGTGCACCAACATCGACTCTAAATTTTCTTGTCGGCGCTCGCTCCGTAACATTCTGTCACTTAGGGCTCCTTTAACCTAAGGGACCTCTCGAGGACCCCTTGAATCCAATGACGTTTTGGCTGGGAATTATAAGGAACCCAAGGAAATCTCTCTGCAACGTTTTCACATTCATTCAAGGTTTTGGTGAATTAGGACGCGGTGTAACGACGTCGATCTCCTAAAAATCGGATTTCCAAGGAGGGTCTAACGAGACCCTTAGTGTAAGGATGACCCTCATTTCCGTGACGATGCAAAGTGAGGGCGTACTCGCAGTAGAGCTATTATGGTATATTTGTCCGTAATTACGTTGAGAGCACACTGATAGTGAATGTATACAAGCTATATTTCTGATCAGGTATAGCCAAATGAGGTTGCGTTGTGTTCGGGGGACGACGGGTAGTATGAGCACTCACAGATTATGCTTTGTTCTGCAAAAATGCAAGTGTGTCTTTTTTTTATTCAGGAAAATTGAAAAGGGCGATGACCTTGAGAGATGATCACCCTTGAGAGATGATCACCCTTGAGAGATGATCATCAAATTGACTGGCCCTAGGTCATTCAAAACAAAAGAAGAATTAGTAGTGTTTGGCTCATCTGCTTTCAGTGGAGTTCGAACTTAGGTCTGTATTTCAACAGTTCAGGGGTGTGCCAATGGAACTAGGTCAGTCAGTCCATACCCTTTTTTCTTGTCTTAAACTCTTTCATCTTCCACTACCTACCTACGACTACTACTCCTAAGGCTATACAGGGCACCCCTACAAGCATAGTTATCTACTTCTCTTGGTGAAGGGAGGTTACCTCTCTCGCAGGAGGGAGGAAATTGCAAGTTTGCTCCTTGCCCTAGTGGTTTAGGGTCCAGGTTTGGGGCCGCTGGTGGGGGCCCGGCTAACACAAGGACCGAGCATTCGCCAAGAGTTGCGTCTCCCTCCCTTTTCATCTTCCCCTACCCTGATCGAGTAACAACAGTGTTTAAGGTCAACACTTTCCCACACACCGCATACAACCCACTCATACTTGCACTCACACCCGTGTTGGTTGAAGACCATACTAATACTGATCGGGAGGATCCAGCTAACTGTCCCAATTGCTTGGCACGAAGCGTATTGCAGGCGGCCATGGGGACTGAACCCACAACCTCCTGAATGCCACTGCGTGCCTAACCAATTGAACTAAGCCCCTGGATTGGTCGGGGATAATTGCCAGTGCCCCCGACTTAAAGTTGGCTAAAAAAAAAATGGAAAGTAAAAAAAAAGGTTGTGAAACCACCCATCTTGTTGTTGGACCCAATGCCTTGCCCAAATTGTCTTTCTACCCAACTACCCCCAAATTCCCAACTATGGGGCTCTGCAAATTATCGACATGTTCGGGCCCCAAGTGGATCCAACAAATTATCATTATACCCGCTATCGAGCGCATCGGTCCGGCACCGCACGTGGCAGCGCGGGACCCTATCGGCCGCGTCACGCAGGAGTTGGACCAACCTCGACACGAACGCGCAAATGGAGTTTCCTTAGGCCGCTCCGGCCGAGTGCGCCATCCATACCTCTCGCGAGCCCCTACGACAGGATAGGGCCTACGCGAGGCACAACTTACCTCCACCTTACGGGAGTTGTCACCTCCCTTCGGTGGGCGTATCCCCGCCGAGCTACCGGTTCATAGTGCGAAAACTACTCGGTTGCAATCGCAGAGGTGGACCAGCCGATGACGTTTCTCGTTCGCTTTAGCATAGGGGGCAGACGCGGTAATACGCCTATCGGACCCGCACGCAAACCGACATCTTGGGGGGCTGAAGTCCCAAGCGCGGCTCGTTGTCGGTCGACTAGGACGAATCCCACACATCACGCACACGCCACTCTACAAACACACAAAAAGAACGCACACACATACACACGAAACGACACACCCCAAACAACGCGGCAACGCCCTTAGCCCCTTCAGTGGTCGTCCCATAACTTCCCACTGCGAAAATCGGATAGGCGTCGCACGCGAGACTTGGTATAAAACTGCGCGAACGGCCTACTCATATCGATTAGCAATGCAACGTACGCAAGCAGTCGCAATGATGGTGTACCATGTAGTACCCATGCTCGCACGGCCCC
The DNA here is from genome assembly GCA_003427395.1 of Chara braunii. Classification (NCBI taxonomy): domain Eukaryota; kingdom Viridiplantae; phylum Streptophyta; class Charophyceae; order Charales; family Characeae; genus Chara; species Chara braunii. Next base: position 291,920 of record BFEA01000421.1, on the reverse strand, counting down.
CGTTAATCTCGAGGGTCGCGTTCGACACTCAAGCGTCGGCTGACACGCGCCTTGAGGGTTAATCTCTCGACGCCGGACAACCGCCATGCGCGGTTGAAGACCACACACCCTCTTCTGCACCTTATCAGAGCGGGTGGTACACAGGTTCATACCTATGGTGGCAGTCGTTTCTTGCAGCCCTGGAGGTAAGTCCTACTCCAGGCCTGGGCAAAAGTCAAGGGGTTTGACTTTGACGGCTGCCACAGACTATAACGTCCAACCATGAAAACTCTAAAAAGCAAGAGCAGGCCGAAGGTCTCCCTGCCCCAAAAATCACGATTTGGGTACCCCCGTTTTTCTTTTGGTTGCCACCGCGGTCCGTGTCGCTGCTGAACAGCCACGCACATGCATAAATCCCTTTGATCCTATAACCTTTTGAAGTCAGAGCGGCGGAGCCTCGCGTGCTGAACTTTGGTATAAGGTCGCGCGGTGGCAGGTCAAACCTATACCAACCGACGATGCCAGTCATACGCGGCGATCGCGGCTCCGACCTCGTGATATTGAATGGCTGAAGGAATATATCGCGAGGGGTTAACCCTCACGATATTGAACGGCTGAAGGACATGCCGTTCGGCCCCCGCGACACTTCTGCCTCCAGGGTTGGGTGTCTTGATGGGCAGTGCAGATAGGCTCTGCGCGAGGGGGGGGTCTCTCCCCTGCAGAGCCTAGGGCCAGGGATGTCTTGAACAAGGACCTTGAATCCCAGCCCAGGACCAACGTCCGACTAAGAAACCCCCCAAGGAGCAACAAGACTAGACGAAAAGTTTTCCTTATGTCTATCTCGGTCCTACCCTCTGAGTATGCCTTTAGTACGGGGCCCCTTAGGCCTCGCGAACACCCACCGTAAATACACCCAGGCATACATACATAAGGGGGATAGAGTTGTGACGATCACTTCTCACAGGCACAGTGAGACTCCTCACAAACATATGTACATATATAAGATCGCAGGCAACCTAAATCCAAAATCCAAGCCACAGGACCTACCAGCAATCACATCAAAGAATCGAACAACAAACCACGCACTACACGGAGTCAACCCAAACCAACCTCCACACTCATACCCTTTGTTTTAGCCATGCAAACACCAATCTCCTGTCCACCCAGCCATAATTAAATACTCAGTACCTTTGTCAAATGACCATTCAATAAAAGTCCGGGTGAAACCCTTAACAAACAATAAAGTCATCATGGCTAAAGCCTTTTAGGTTGGGTATGGAGAGTGAGTTGGAATTGAGTCGTAGACCGACGAATCGGCAACCGACCTGTTATCAGTGATAACAGAAGATGATCCTCGTAGGATCAAGTTGAAGCTAGCCCAAATTCTGAATCGAATGTCCAAGAAAGGCCTGTACCATAAGACAAGTCAATGCCCAATCTAAATCATCAGCATATGGAGGATGAACCTCCATAGCACTTTCTCACTCAAAGTTATCTGCCAACTAAGTCTAAGCCTACCTCTAAGCCAGTGCCCAAAGCAAAGGTAGACTAATGACAGAAACTCCTCTACTCAGGGTGGATCGCCAGAATCGCCACCTATCAAAGTATAATCTAACTCCTCTCAACTTAGAAAATTTCGGCAACGCTTCCCGTAAGAAAAGTGTCTTTTCAAAATTTGTATCAGCCCAAATATAACCAGCAATAGTCTTTGATTTTCCAAAGTCCAATTTTGTCTAACTCCCTGATTTAGCAAAAACTTGGGCAACACTCCCGTTAGAAAAGGAGACTTTCCATATTTTTACTAAGTCGTATATGAACTTTAGACAAGCTGAACTTTGAAAAGTCAAAATTTGACTAACTCCTTGGATTTGCAGAAATTTTTGCAGCGCTTCTCGTAGAGAAAATATCTTACCAAAATTTATACAAAGCCAAGTATAACAAAAAATCTAAAAAAATGCGAGAACTAATCTAAGTAAAAAAAAATTAGCTCAGAAAATGAAGGAATCGACCTAACTACTATCGCTGTAGCACGTGGCGAGCCTCTAAAGCAACTACCTATCAACCTGAACCAAGTAGTAGCCTCACTCATCCACATGCAATACCAAACCACAAAGGTAAGTACTCTCACCAACCCAAAGTCAATTTAGCAAGCAAATAGTTCGTAGTCTTTCAATGACTTACCCCTTTATACCCAGCTTACATAGGGCATAAAGTCAGGCCATTCAATCTTATGAAACATGCCTGACCCAGCCATCGAATATACACGAATAGGTTGCACAACGACTTTTCTCTTCCTTTGGGCATATGACTAAGCCATTCATCTTAAAAACAAAGCTTAGTCGCCCTGAGCTGTTTAATATCCAAATTATATATATCTCTCTGACTTAATGTTAAAAAACTGGGGGTAAGACTGAGCCATTCATCTTAGAAACAAAGATCAGCCTACCCAAGTTACCTTCAGTTGTACTCTTAATTGTACTCTATTCGATTTATGATAAGCTATAGTTAGGCCATCCAATCTTATGGAACCCGTGCCTGACCAGCCTGTTCATAGTTATAATAGTAATAAAGTATAACCAAATTATAACCTTTTGGGTTCCAGCATGTGCGAGGCATTGGGCCAGACCATCCAATCTTATGGAACATATCTGGTCCTCTGCCAGGTTCGTTTCTCTCTGAATCATCTGTGTGCTGCATGAGTCAAAAACCATCCAATCTTATGAAACATGATTTATCCTCAACGAGAATTACCTCCTCAGAATAAACAACCAAAAGAGTTTGGTCATTCATCTTAGAAGCAAAACCCAACCCTCTCTTCTCAGCACAAAAGAAACAGAGAACTCTGAGTTAAACCCAGAGGTTTCTCAGAAACCACCCAGAAATAAACAGCGGTCAGACCATTCATCTTAGAAACAAAGTCTGGTCCTTAAATTTGCACAGTCAAACCCCACAAAATAAGTGGACAGGCCATTCATCTTAGAAACAAAGCCTTACGAAATTAACTAAACACAACGACCAAGCCATTCATCTTAGAAACAAAGCTTGGCCTTTTCAGAAAATCAGAATAAACGCAGCGACCAGACTATCCAATCTTATGGAACATGCCTGACCCCATAGGACCCTGCTAGTCTCAGGCAAAACCACCTTCCTCCCACCCTTCCCCCAGATGCAACCCCTTTTCCTGAGCAAGTCTTTCTTCAGACAATCAAAGAAACTAAAACTGCCACTACACATACATTCCTTTACTTAGTTTGGGTTATGTCCTGAAAGTCAAACCCAAAGTCAAATACAGGAGGCACGCAATACACTCAGTCAGGTACATAGCAAGATGTATAGATAGGGGTTATACCACGGTATATAGAGGGAAAGCAATGGTTACCTCTCAATTCCCTGCCTCCAGAACTCCTCCTGAGTTCCGGCAAAGCTCCCGCAATCGGTGGGGCAAACCTCCCACAAAGGTCTTGGCGCGGATTACGGGTTGCAATCCCACCTGCCGCCTTCCTCTCAGAACTAACAGACTTGACTTAGAGTAAGAAGGGCAGAAGGAGAATGGTTCAGTCTCTCATATACAATAGGGGTGCACTGAGGGTTGTTATCGTGATGCGCCTGAGGGCCCTGCAATGGCGGCCAATTCTGCACAGCTTGGTCAAAAGTGAAGTCAACCGCTGAGCCACCTCTCTGACGAACCCTCAATTCGCAGTGACTCCCTTCATAGTCCAACCACCCCCTTGCGCAGGCTGGCCACTCCTCCTTGTACTATGTCTTCGTCTCTCGTGATGAGACAGCAGCCACACGGCGTCACGCATCCTTACTCAACACGGTGCAGCAGTCCATACCAGGCTCGACAGCGACCGAGGCAAGGCAAAGGTTTGACGCGAGTCAGCAGAGCACACGACCAATTGTGCTGCCGCGCGCACCGGAAGCACAGCAAGACTGGCGGAGGCAGCAGTAGCCCGGCAGTAGCCACAACAGAAAGTGGCACTAGAGCAAACAGCATCCCGCACAGCTATGCGACATCAGTTAAGCAATTGCAGCCTGAAAAGAGTAGCAAGCCAACCACACGCTGCCGCCGTGATGCACTGCAGCCTCCAACCAACCAGTCAGCCCGTACGCCCAGCAGAGCTGACCATTCACGACATATGCAGGGCAAGTAAGTGTTCAGAAAAAAACACAGTGCCACTCAACGACACTGCAGTTGCCCGCCGGTAGGCTACTCTGCATAGTGACCGACAGGCAAACCTCCACCCCGTGGCCAACCCCTCTTGCGTACTTCCTTGCACCAGCGGTCAGGTGACAACCTGTTGTTTAACAGGTATGTCTCCAAGCTCAACGACTCGCTCCCTGGATGCCCGACCAGTGGGGCGGGCCGTTCTTCGGCCAGCAGGTAGACATTTTATCTGCGACCGCTTTCCTCATTGCTCACTCTGTAGCGAGCTCGCCCGACAGATTATCAGTCCATCGGCACGTAACCCTCAAGGCACACCCCCTTGCCTTCTCTGTCAGACGAGTCGCGCTGCATGTTGGCCAATGGACAAGTCTATAGCCCTGCAGCCCGCCTCTTGTAACGTAGCCCCCGCAGCCGACTTACGCCCTTCGTTATCACGGACGTGTTCTGGCGAGGTAAGCGTGTTCGTCTCCTCATCTACCCCCTCCTTGTTCCCATCCTCCCATGTGAGCACATTGGCCAACGGCGAGCTTCTAATCTCGAAACTAGCCCCACACCACTTTGCTCAGTGGGATGGGCAAAATTGAATGAACTTTCCGCTAGGGCACGACCAAATACACTTCGTCCGAACCCGACAATCCATAGGTAAGTAGTCAAACCTGAGCCTCGTTCTTTACCTCCGCGTTAACGATGGGATGGGCGACGCACTCATTAACACGAATGCCCCCACCTTGCACCTTTACCCGCCCGTTTTCACCGAGGGGTGGGCAAGCTGCACTACTCCTGCCCCCTCTCCATCTTCGCCTTCGTCACCCCTGCCATAGCTCCCCGCAACCCCCAACGCCTATACCAACCAACCCACTAACTCACAGCCGAAGCTAACAATACCACTGCGCCCACAATAACCACAAGCCCCCGCCTAACATCAAAAACTCCTCGATCCCATTGGGAATCGAGCGAGCTTTACAACACTCCTCCCGCCATTTCTTTTTTTTCGACAGCTCGACGCACGTCCCTCGGCCCCTACTGACCATGTCGTTGCTCTACCGCCAAATCCGGTACGCCCAACCTCTCCGCAGTGCACTAAAACCCCCTATCAACACTTCTCTACGCCCGAGTCCGTTAACTACCGAGCGAGCTGCGCCTTTTCGATTGCGCTCCGCTCACCCCTCCGCCATACTCGGTTCCCTCCATCTCTTGAACGCACCCGGCGCGCTTCGCTGTCCAAATCCATTCGCCCCCCCCTTCTCTCTCAATCCGCGCTACCCGTCCCTCACCGCGCTAGTCCGCGCTCGCCACCCGCTACCTGGCTCATCCTCTCTCCGACTCCGATATGCCCACGCGGGCCACGCGGCCCAATGTTGCCCGCGTCTCAAAACGTTCGAATGCCGGACCCGTCTCCAGTTTATGCGTGTCGCCCGCGCGTAGGGACCACACCGATCTTCTCTGCGCCACCCAACATTCCACCGGGTGCTCCAGCAGACCCGACCGGGGTAGCGCCCCGTGGCGGCACCAAAGGCCGCTTGGCCCATTTACTCCCGGCTTATTCAGTGGGGGAGGGGGCGGACACCGTCCCCCTTGCCTACCGCACGCACCCTGCCCCTGCCGGCGTCCAGGTTCACTCCCGGGCTTTTCTTACTCTATCCCTGCGCTGCGATCATACGAATTTTTCTCCATGTCGCCGCAGTAGCGCCCCACCCACGGCTCTTCAGGGTCTGGGCACCCAGCCGCGGTACCGCGCCCCGGTCAAAGCGGGCCCACAAATAATAGAGAGAAAAAAAAAAAAGACATAAAATAACGTAAACAAAACCCCCTAGGCAGGGTGCCGGGGCTACTAAAACCCCACAGGCCCCGCGGACTGGGTCTGTCACCGCCCCTATTAGCAAAATCAATGGAGTATAGCCCCAATAGGGCCCTCAACCCCTTTAGTTTTCTCCACGCCATTCCACCACTGCTGCGCCAACGCCCATTAGCCTCAATCCCTAAACCTCCACAGAAATAGCCCAATACCATAACCTATAGGACTAAGCCCAAGCTTGGTACAACTAAGCGCGGACGTCAATATGACGTGATACCGCGCCGTGCCTAGGCCTGGGAAAAACAGCCTAGGCCTTCTTTTCCCTCCTGCAACCGGCGCGCCAACACGCAGCACCCGCGCCGGCCTGCTCAGACCCCGTCGCGGCCAACCCCGCGCCCTACCGGCGCGCCGGCCCTACTGTCGGTCGTGCATGCCAACCAAAACAAACCTTTGCCCCTTAACCAACCTATGGCATGATCCGGGTCGGCCGACTAGACCGGCCGCCCAAAGAAAAATCACACGCGCGCCTTAACATTGCGCGCCCACATACCCCCTAACTTAGTTAGGACGGGTCACGGACGCGGCCGTACCCCGCACGGCTTACTTCGACCAAGCCCATTTTTCCTGTCATCTACAAAAACCAGGGCGGATACCCTTGTAAGGGTATTCGCGCCGACACCGCTTACCAATTCGCCCAAATTGTTCATCTACCCAGGTAAGGTTTGGCCATAGTGTACCCCCCCCCCCCCCCCCCCCCCCCCCCCCCCCTCTCTCTCTCTCTCTCTCTCTCTCTCTCTCTCTCTCTCTCTCTC
>BFEA01000421.1:251128-283282 GCA_003427395.1 Chara braunii | reverse complement strand
AAAAAAAAAAAAAAAAAAAAGAGAAAGATCGCAACGTATTGATAAGGTAATAACTGAACTACTGAAGACTGCGTCCAAAACGTATATAGAGGGGCGATAAATTTTTTCATGTTGTAGCAAATGACACATGCGAGTGAAGGCGGCAGAGAAAGGCACGCACAACTTAGTATAAAGAGAGTTGACGTTTGACTCGAGACTACGTGCAACGCCCTCCGGTGGTTCCGATTTGCTTTTACGAAGGAATGCTATATGCCACATCTACAGGAAGACGTCTATCTGTGTAGCACACCGAACATGTTCGGAGCTCTTCCGAACGTCCGAACATGTTCGGGTGTTCGGCCGAACGCCACCCGAACGTATTCGGCCGAACATATTAGAAAAAAAAAAAAAAAAACCTTCTTTTTCTGGTTTTTGATCTTTTACTCAAGTTTGGTTACGAATTTAAGCATACCTCCAAGGCAAAAGTTGTTTATATTTTTATTTTACATAACATATATTGTTTTAATTTTTTTTGGAGAACTTTTGTTTTCTGTTTCGTTTTAAATATTTTTACGTTCATGTTCGGAGAGTTTCAACGCTTGTTCGCGTTCGGTCCCAAACGTTCGGGTTCGAACACGATGCTAAAGTTGCCTGTAACAAACGGTAGCACTAGAATCCCTTGTGATTGCATCCATGGTGATGAGAAGAACGAAAAAAGATTCGTATACATATATAAGAGATTATGATACCGTAGGGCCACGTGTGGTGTCTTCGGAAGGCGGAAAAAAACAAACCTTTGTTCGCGAAGGAATGACACATGCCTCCTACATGACCAATATTCCATTGGCATCACAGAGGGAAACAAACAAGGGACAAAAGCAACAAGAGAACAAAAAAACGAAGAAAGAAAATAATAAAAAGATAAAACGTGAAAAACAGAAAGGACACAAAGTACAACAACTTTGTAAAACTAAATGACGAGTCATAAAATCTTTACAAAATTAATTGGCGGAGCACGAATTTGCAAGGGAAAAGCAAGTAGCATGTAAGGTTGCAGGGTTTTGGGAGGGGTTGGTGAGAGAAAGAAAGAACCCGCATCAAGCCCTAAAATTGGACACACGACCGACGCATCTGTGCGCTGCATCCGTTTGGCCGACTCGTGGGAGGGGGTGGCTTAATATCCCTAAGACCTTTCTGTTGTGCCACCAGCAGCTTCATCAGAGGGTCATCTCTGTCAATTGAGAGATGTAGAACACTTGCGGATGGGTTGGGTTTGTGCGATCGTGCCAAAGTTCGTGGAGTGGCAAGATGGGGTGGCGGAGTGTGTAGACTGCTTAGATGGGGGGTTGGGCGGGGGAGGCGAAGGTGGGCGCAATCATGATGGGGGGGTTGAGAGAGATTGCAAGGGTGGGCGGTTGCCAGGGTATAGGGCTGAGGGGGAGCGATGTTGGCAGGGACAAACGCAAGGCTGCTGCAGTGGTAGGGGAAGCGTGGCGATGAACAACATGAAAGCAAGGCTGGCTAGAAGCGCGATAAAAACTGCCAGTAGACAAATAGTGTTCGTTCGTGATGTCGCGCCATCCTTCTCTACTCCCTCCATCTCCTTCACGTCGTAGGTCCCAAGATTAGGTGAGCTGCGAAACCTACCGCGAAGATGCATACTGTTGTTGCCGCAGTAGTGAAGCAAGCCAAGCAAATGAGCGCACAAAGATATCTCATGAGAGGCCTACCAGGCGCGCGAAGCACGTGCTCTGACTAGCACCAAAGGAAGAGGACATGTAGGATAAGAAGGTTGGGGAGGAATGCGAGCGACACTAGAGTTGCGAAGGCTACCATGTCGATGATAAGGGCATGGGTGGATGAGGTGCTAGAGAGGAAGAAGGCGAGGCTCTGCGTTGCTGGGAAAACTATCGCGGCTGGAGTCTGTTCAAATGGAAGGGAAGACAACGCTGGGCACTCCATGATGCACGATTCGGGGTGCCGTGACTAGAGGAATACCGTCTCTTGATCGAGCACCTCCCTCCGGGCCGCAAGCGCGTCGAGGTCCAGTGGAAAATCCATCCTGGTTGTCGAGCTGCTGAGGTGTTTGTTCGCTTAAGAGTATGCCAGACAAAGTCCCCAAGAATGCCGACAGATTGCCCCGTCCGCTTCGATGGTGATGCTTGGTTCTGACTACAATACTTGTTATACACTACACCTCCCTACTATTCGGTCATGCTGACACAGATACTTCATGAAATCGCCCCCCCCATGCGCGCTTTCTGAGATCAAACTTGGTGCCCCTAAAAAGCTTCGTAATGTTGCTAGTAGGCGCATGATACTACCTAGATTAGTCAGGAGATTACCTCTGTCTCTGAGTCCTTCCATACAACTATTAGATGAATACTATCGGGTTTCCCGTTCGAAGTGTTGCTTCGAACAAATGACAAGGAAAATTTGGAGGATCGAAAAAAAAGCGTAAGGAAAGGGACGGAAGAATAAAAGGAAACAAAGAAAAACGGAAGGATCGAGAGAAACAAGAAAAGAGACTTGAGAAGGGAACCCAATTGCCGACAAAAAACAAGGGGACGGGATACGACCAGAAGGACGGAAACAAGAGAGGGAGAGAAGAAGGGGGAGAAGGGACAAAAAAAGGGAAAAAGGGGGGAAAGAAAAAAAAAGAAGGAAAAAAAAAAAAGAAAAGACAAAAAAGAAAAAAGATAGAAGAAAAGGAAAAGACAAAGGAAAAAAAAAAAAAAAAAAAAAAAAAAAAAAAAAAAAAAAAAAAAGAAAAAAAAAAAAAAAAAAAAAAAAAAAGGACAAAGAAAAGGAAGGAGAACCGGTCAAGGGTGGGACCAAGAACCAAACACACGGGTCCGATGGCCTGGTTGCGAGGCAACACCGCATGACTGCTGATGTCGCTTTTCTGAAGTTGTCGCTGGGTCACATGTATTCCCTCCTTCTTTTCACCTGCTGATCCTCCAGGGCTGGTTCATCCTGATTTTTGTGTGTGTGTGTGTGTGTGTGTGTGTGTGTGTGTGTGTGTGTGTGTGTGTGTTTGTGTGTGTGTGTGTGTGTGTGTGTGTGCTATCATGCTCGCTAACTTATACACAGTTTCAGAAGGAAACCATGACTACGCTGGACCATTTAACCGGATTTTCATGGGCTTGTCAAGAAGTTGAAGCCCTCGTCGTCTGCCCAGGATCCATTTGACAGATGGATAAAGACTCATCATCACCCAGAGTTGGTGATACTCCTGAGAAAAGTAGTTGGCCTTACTCACATCAGCCCTGCAATCCTGACAGGCTGTTGGTTAGTAAGTTAGAGAAACTGACCTATCACAACCATGAAACCCACTCCACACACCCACTCAGTCTGAGATATCTACAAACCGTACTTTACTGCTAGTGGCCAAACAGTGTGTGGGCATCTTAACAATTTTGGCAAATAGGTAAGTGGGTATACTGACAATTTGTCTGCTCCACTGGGGCCCCGGAGATGTCAACTATTCGCATCCTCTTATAGTCGGGTACAACAACAATTTTAGACAGAACCAACTAAGACGGGGAAACTCCATTTGAACAACATATTACCAGGATAAAGGGCAAAACGTGTCTTATCAAGTGGTGTAGTTCAATTGGTTAGTGCGCAAGTGGCATTCAGGAGGTCATGGGTTCAATCCCCATGGCTGGCTGCGGTACGCTTGGTGTGCTGCCCATGGTACGTATGTGTTTGAGTAGACTGATTCGGCATCCCATTCCGCATTGGGCCTCTCTCCATTACTCACCAAATGTGCAAAAGGAGAACGAATCTTTCACTAGAACATTGGAAGATACACTGCCATATGTTTTGTCTTTTGTGCACGTGGAGAGTAGCGGAGTGAGGCCCATTGTCGAGGATTTGGATGTCAGCGGCTCAAAGGTACTGACTACTGCTAGCGCCCTGCTCCACTTTACCCTGACACAATTAGAATTATGGCATACATTACACCTTTTCAACTAACATACGGGGGTAATTGTGATCAGATACATCCAGCCCTGGCTGCCATGAGGGTCAAGTCCAAGTGTGAGCATGCATGAGTTGCCTTAGACAGGTGCCGAGTTCAAGGCCCACTAAGATCACACAATGTATCTCTCGATCAGATGAACTGATGATTCTGCCGCTTGAAAGCCTGATGAGGATTGGAACATACCATAGGCACGGATGTTTGATGGAAATGATAATCCCGACCGTATTCTCCACCACAACTTACTTGCAGTTAATAGCAATTACGACTATCAACTATTGGGCAGGCAGGCTGGGCAGGCAGAATTATAACCACCAGCTATAGGGGGCCGACCACTCGTCGATATATCCCATCAGCATCGGTCTTCATAGGAGAGGGGAGGAGGGGGGGGATGTATAGTCTTCCTCCGAACACAACGCACCCTCATTATGAATATGTAGATGCTTGATTTCCGGTCTGATGCACTCAAAATGAGGGTGCGTTGTGTTTGGGGGAAGACGGTAGTCGATATATCATACAGCCGCTGCGAGGGGAGTGGAGGAGGGGGGGTGGGGCCGGATGCGTGCCCTAAGGAACGCTCACCATTTGACAAAGTTGTTGAATCCAACATGGTTAAATGGATTTGGCATGCACAGCTATGAACCTCTTAACGCGTGTTGATGTGCCCGACAATCGCGTATGTCCTCGACTATGCGACAAACCCGTGCTTTGTTTCCACCGAAGCGTCACTGCATTTTCGGTGCTTGTCACACGTAGCTGCTCCATCTTTAGGATGGCGATGCTGCTGCCGCTCAGTGGTATAGTACGGTGAGGGTTTTTTGTTTTTGTCTTTTGTATTGATTGAAGGTTAAGTTGCACCTTTCTATGAGGGCGAGTGGTGACTTTTTGGAGGGACTCGGAGTAGGATATCGCTCTTATGGTGGGACTACTCATCTACATGCACGTTGAGCAACTAACTCCCAACGGTTCTTTGGGTGGTTGTGGCGGGACGTGCTACGTTGTGGATGGGCGACGTGATTGGGGCATACATCTCTGAGGGTGTGGTTGCTGCGTGGTTATTACGTGGTGACAAACTTGGTGTGGAGTACATCCCACGTGTCTACTGCTGGTGTTATTGGTTCATGTGGCGATCGATCTTGTCTGGTTACTAACTAATAGGTGCTTCCGCTACTTATCTATGTTGGGGTCGTTCGCTACTCCCTCGACACGTGGCAATGGTTGGTCGTTATTGGCTAATGTGAACACGTGGTGCGGTACTGCTATCAGGGGGTGGGTGACTTCTCCGATCGTTCGGGTTGGCCCTTTTATCTCGAATGTGGCTATCAGCCTGGATTGAACAAGATGGATGCTAACAAACAACATTGTTACCGCGATATAAGCGTGTTTTTTTGTACTAACATTTGCTTTGTTTGTCTTGTTGTATTGATGTTGTTTGTTTAGTTATTATTTTGTCGGAATTCTGGATTTACGTGCATGAGATCTGTAGACGTGACGCATGTGTGCGTACGGGAGAGGGAGAGGCCAGTGATCCAATTGTGGTAGATATTGGATGGAGAACACAATCCCCCCCCATCCTCCTCCTAGCACAGTTAATACCCCGGTTGCTCCCTTTCAGTCGCTTGTTGCTCCATATCCACCAACCATGGGAGTTTACCAGCAGCCAGTAGTTGCACTTGTACCACCATACAGGTATACCCCGTATCAGCAGGGCTTTGGGCCTCCACAGGCCCCGTAGGGGTCTAGCGAGCAAGCAGGTTTATCGGTGGTGGGTGGCCATGGTGGTGGAGGCGGTCAGTATAACAATGGATATGGGAGAGGGCACGGGGAAACTATCAACAAAGGGCTTATTTTACTTGCGAACAATCGGACTTCATTGACAAGTTAAAATTGAAGGAAGTCGTGAAGGAGGCACGAAAGACGAATCTTGATGAGATTGCGAGATTAAAGGAACTGAGTAAGGAAAGTGCAGTGCAGAGAGAGGTGAGTAAAGTGGAGAAGAAGGAATCCGATGGGAAAAAAATTCTGAAGCAAAGTGGCAATGATAAAGGGAAAGGAAAGGTTGTAGAAAATGGGAAGAAGGACGAGTTAAAGAAATGAGTTTCTTATCATTTTGAAAACTCTTTAAGGATTCCAAAAGAGAAATTGGGTAGAGATTGGAAGAGAGTGAATTGGAGGAGCCGTGGCAACTAAGGGCAGAGAAGGAGCTCAACAATCATTCAACAATGAAAAACGAAAGAGCGTTGGAGGTTTTTCAGTGCGACCAAGGACTAGCGAAGTCTTGTCTACACTACTGAAGAAAAATGAGAATGGTAAGGCAGTTGAGGTTTCGGCAGATAAGGATGGGGGAGAGTAGGATGCTGTCGTATAGGACCTAAGAAAGAAGATGGATGATTTTGTGCGCAGAGGTACGCAAACTGCAGAATTAAAAGACTGGGTTTTGAAATTGTTAGCCGCTAGGGAAAAAGGTGCGAACAGTAGTAATGTTGCTGACAAACAGGGGATCAATGAGAAAGGGAAGGTTGAAGAAGAAAAGAAAACATCTGGTGACAAAGATGGAGGTGAGGTGGTTGAAATTAAGAAAGGATCTAGTGACGAGGAGATTGGAACAGGGAGAGCTGGTGACAAGGAGGAAGGAAACCTTGGGCTCTACTTCAAGGATAGTGTTGTGGGCTATGATGCCATGCACTACACTGAGATTCATTCTTTGTGCAAGAAGCGGGGGTTGATGTATAAACGCAAGGATGGAGGGGTCCGAGAACTTGCAAGGCTGGACTTTGAGGTCCTGCAAAAAACACAGTATAACGTTGGATCGAAAACTGAGAAAGAGGAGGATAACAAGACAAGTGGGGATGAAGGGGAAGATGAAGAAAGAAGTAAGGGATGAGAAACGGATGGGGACTCTGACAATGATGATATAAAGGGTAATTGAAAGGTGGTGACCAAACGTACCATTTTTAGACTGTATAAAAGGCTTATTGGGTTATTGGAGACAGTCGGGGCGTCCATGGAAGGAAGTGAATTGTCTGCTGAAACTTCTTGCTCTCTTGCTGTACCTTAGGGGTGACATTCGATGGGGGAGAACATATGTCAAATATTAGCAGAAATTGTTACCTGAAGATTGATGCTCTTTGCTAAATGAAAACGGTTGTGTTGATCTTCCTTTTTCTCCATTTTTTTTCAGAACATGTGCGTTGGGAAGACAGAGAGAGCTCTCCAAACCAGATGGTTTGAGAGCATATACGTGCTACAAAATCTACACATAACCTGAAAATATACCATTGGCTGGGAAAAGTAGGCTTTGCTAGTTATGTTGCTCTCCCACTTTGGTTTGGTGAGAGAAAATCCCTTTGTAGTATGAAGGAATTCATCATTGGTGCAGAAAATCATGGTTTGAACATGCGTAAGGCTAAAAAACTAATGAACTAAGAAATCAGATCCTGTTTAATTGCAAAGAATTCCATAAGGAACCTAGCCTCCTAGAGATTTTGAAGAAAACTGGTAATCCTAAGCATCTGAAAATTGTATATAATCAAGGGAGCACTGACTTAAACCCTGAGGCTTGGTGAGACTATCATGATATGGGTTTCGTAAAGTCTGAATCTTGGACAAGTGCTTTCTGCTGAAGGATGCGAAGCTGTTTATACAAGAAGGGGGTGATAGGATGATTATCGAGTTAAAAAAGACAAAGAACAAATATGAAATTGGGAAGGCCGAAACCATTACACTTTTGATAACCTCATGGAAAAGGAAGGGCTTGTGCAAAAAGAGCTTGGTTGAAGTAATTGAACTTAATACGAGAACTAAGCTTATTAACACAGTAAGATAGAGGCAGATTAAGCGAGGGATTGTCACAAGGGTGACAAATAAGCAATTTGGAATTAATTCGAGGTTATGGATTGTTGTCAAACTACCTTTCTATTAGATTATAGGGAAAGGAAAAGCAAAAGTTGCAATGAAGGAATGGTTGGCTGAGAAGATTTTACCAAAGAACCTGGTTAACTTGTTGATTGGCAGAATGCGAACCGTCTTGCAAAAATGGAAATTAGTTAGGGGCATTTCGCATAATCACCGGTAGTTCGCAAGAGGAAGTGGCTGGCCTTGCACTTGCGCTGACCTCGAACTGCCCAAGATTGATTGACATGTTCAAGTGAAGTTTGGTAAGGTAAATGAGATTCATAAATTTTTTACGAATTTGAAGAATGTTCATTTTCTTGGAGTTTGTTGACGGGGCAGGAGGTGTATTAGGCATGTAAACTGGCTCTAGGACCATTGAAAGACATGAAGTGCCTTGACAAGGGTGAAAATTTTGTTGTTAACTTGAAAGAGTGTTGTTTGAAAAGTGTGCCTCGAACCATTAGGTGTGACATGGAGTACGTACTGGGTGTCAAACAAATTTTTTTTGGCCTTGTCTTTTCACCACTTGACCGAAATCCTGGTGTGACTCTCATGGAATGCCCAATCTTGTATGGAAGGGTCATGGGTAAAATGTACAACGAGAACTCGGGGTATGAGAAAGTTGAGGAGAATCATACTTTCTTGTTGAGAAACTTGAGAGCACATTATAAAAGCAAAGGATTGGAGAAAATTGCGAAATTGGACCATAAAGGGTGCCTACAAAGGGCTTACATTCTTTTCAAGGATAAGGATCTTCAAAAGAAACAGCCAATTGTACCATCTTTTTAGAGTCCTACCAACCGTGCTATGGATTACATTGCGAAAGGCTTGAATTTTCTGATAAAGAGAATAAAATTGAGGCACTTCAACCTAGAAGGGGGCAGACACTTAAAATCACAAGTAGAAATTATGATAAATGAAAAAACGAACGATTGCTTTGAGACTGATTGTGGAATTGTTGCAAGGACCTATGATGTGAAAGACATATTTACAAAACTTCGACATCGAGGAGTCATTAAGGCCGTTGAGTGGCTGGTGCTGTTTTTTTGTGACAAAGGACACACATGGTTGAGGATTAAGAGCAAAGGAAAGAAGGCAACATTTGAGAAATCACACTGAGAAACTGGTTGGAAATCATTGAGACTGAGAGAACTGATTGTTCTAACCAAATTCTAGCTTGATAACACATATTTCTTTGCTACGAAGCAACTGCTTAAGCAAATCGTAGGGATCCCGATGGGTGGGAGAGCGAGTCCTCCTCTTGCCAATATTTTGTGCATCTATGCAGAGCAAAAATTCATCACATTACTTGGGGCAGAAGCGCGCTTCATTGTAGGAAGAAAAATCATTGATGACCTGCTGTTGATTGGGTGGTTTAACAAAACGAAGAAGTTGAGCTTGAGAATCTGGAAATGGTTTTGGACCGTATTGATGGGTGTTATCACAAGGATCTGGTACTAGAGAGAACGAATGCTGAATATGGTATCTTGGAATATTTGGAGACTAGGTTGGTCATCACTGACTTACACGGACTTACCTGCTTGGATTCATACCTTTCACAAGTTAAAAAACCTCGATGATATTTTGGCTGGAATAAAACATTAAGGGCGTTTTGTAAACCTTAGGAGCTGCTTTGATTCGTAAGCTCCACGGATTCAAAAAATTGTCGTTGTTTCTAATACAATATGCATAATTGTTACAATATCGACACCAAGTTCACAACCTGGTGCGTGGGTTAGAGTACCCAAGAGAAACTTTTGCAGCAGGACAGAGAAGGATGACGAAGAGAGAAACCACACAATTTTGAAAAGACATGGTGGATTTGTTGAATAACTAGTCGGAGAACCGGGGTTAAGGGAGGGTGGGTGGGTTGAAGAGGAGGCGGAAGGGACTGAGGTATGTAGGACTGGATGTTGGAGAGAAAAGAATGGGAAAGGGCCCCGAATAGCCGGTGAGCAGAGAAACGATCGACTGGGCTCAAGCCTCACGGGTCCTGGAAACAGGGCTTGAGCTGTACCTTTTTTGGATAGCCTAGATTTGGTTTTGTCGTTTTATCTTTCTGCTTTTTCTTTTTTTTCACTTTAAGGCTGCGATAATACTCGTGTTTTTTTAAATGGTAATATTCTCTGGACGCGTGTCTTCCGTAGTAGACAAAAGTGATGAGTTTGGGAGTTGTACTCCTTTTGGCCTGAGCAGCAGGACAGAAGGGTCGAGCTCCGATAAAATTTTGCCGACGTTGGAGGGGGGGTTTGTTGTGATAGTAAAGTCCATGGACACCTTCGGTTGATTTTTGAAGAAAAAAAAAAAAAAAGGTTAAACGACCAGTACTTCCTAAAGTTGTGCTCGTTAACAAGCCACACATTTAGGAAACGTACAGGCCACTACATGAGTGTCAAAATTCATCCGACTAGATATGTTTCTACTCTATTTTTTTCTACAGCCAATAGCTGGGGCAAGTAGTGGTGGTTTAAGCTTACTTGCTACTGTCAGTTTTCTACAAACTGCACCAGGTTAATGAAACCATGGAGAGTAGCACCGAAGCTCGGCTAGTTTCCCTACCGCCATTTTGTGAAGGAACCTCCTTTGAAGTTTCACGGAATCTTCGTCAAAACCAACCCTCAACTAGCATGAAACGCCTCCGTTGGAGAGTGTTGACATTGAGGGAGCAGAGCTCAGGAAACAGAGCACAAGAAACAAATCACAAGGTAAGTTGTATGCAGTAGAGAACCAACTAAGTGCGATGTTTTTTTCTCTGTCTTAAAACACCAGTACATGCCAGTTATTGACCGCAAGCCCCTTTCGGAGGCCGCCCACATACAATTCATTTTATCTACGGTGCTCGGCTTCCTAAATTTTAGGAGAGGCTCAAAACAACCTTTCCATTTGCCTGGGGCCATGTACTGTTGGTTTAATAGCAACTTTTTTAACTCCTCGGAGTCCATACTTTTGGTTTTAATTTTTGTGTGTTTTACCTATTTATGGTGTGATAGAATTAGCTACTAGGCTACCCGAGTGGCCCGGGGTCACTTTCCTGGCCGGGCCAAAAAAAATAAAAAAAATAAAAAAAATTGTGAACTTTAATTTTTATTCTAAATTTGGTGAAGCATTTCGGTGTGACCCTGAGGCAAGAGTTGTTCAATTTAGTTTTCTGCATAACATAGTGTTTTTTCAGAGTTTTAAGTTTTTGGATTTTTTTTTTTTTTTTTTTGCTGGAACCTTCCTTGGTCCTTGCACGGGCTGACCACTCGGGACCTGGCCGGCCCGACTGGTAGCCTAGATTAGCTGTATTTTTTTATGCTTTTATTTGGCAAATTTCTCAAGACAAAATAGCTGACAGATATAATATGGAGACTTGAAGGATAAGAAATATAATTAATAAAGCGCCCATTGGAACTGTTTGTAAGAAACCATTCTAAGTAAACAACTCCCCAAACTGTTTGTAAGAAACCATTCTAACTAAACAGCTCCCCTCGCCCCCTCCCCCCGAGGCGGCTGCCCACGACAAAATTTGCGTTTTGGGGGGCCGACATCTTGAACACTCGCTGTAACTCGTGTCGAACTACATCCCAGGTATAACATATCCAACCCTAACCTTAGCATCTTATCACATTCAAGTTAAACCATTAAGTCTTTTCAAAAACTAAAATGCTATACGCTTTTCGAAAATACGGCACTCATTCTGAATAATTTCAATTCTCGTAAGAAAATATCCCTTCAAGCTGTAGCACTGAAGACATCTCAAAGGGTTTTATTTTTTCAAACCATTTTTTTTCTCTCTCTCTCTCTCTCTCTCTCTCCAAGGATGGTTGTGGCCCGTCTTTTCTACTCTACAAAGCATTGCATTGTTATCTTTCCCAATCCATACATCCTGCAGATTTGTCTTTGGCTTTTAAATTCGATGTCCTTTGTTTGCCAAACATTTTACAAGGCTTGATGATAAGTTTTAAATTGCCTTTTTTTCCTGCTCTCTTTCATGTCACCCAACTGTTACCTGGTTTCTTCCTTAACACCCTACTACCGTCATAATATGCTATATTCCTTAAACACTCTGCGTGTCACATGCTCTAATTCATGACACTCTACTGTCACACCCTTCCCTTCCATTCTCCATGAAGTGATGGATAAGCTTATTGAGAAATGGTGAGCATGAAATGTCCAGGATCTCTTTGTGATTAAAAAAAGGATCTTTTTGTGACAGTAACGTGACATGAAAGAGAGAATGACAAATCGATCTTTGAGCTAAGCCTTGACATTTTATACATGCTATTCACACCTTCCATAAATCCGGACCCCCCCGCATTTCTAAGGAATTTTGGTCTTACGCATCCTTTTTTTTTGTGGGAACAAAGCTCCAATTTATTTGTGGAGAGCAACATGTGTTGGGAACCAGACAAATGATTTGGAAAAACCGAAACCATTAACCGACTTCGACTGAGAAAATGAAAACATAGACATACACAACTCAGAAAACAACTCAGCTATTCATTGTGACAGAGCGGAGATCCCAAAACAGAAGACCAAGCTATCCTCGTACTGTTCAATAGACATC
Organism: Chara braunii; assembly: GCA_003427395.1. NCBI lineage: Eukaryota > Viridiplantae > Streptophyta > Charophyceae > Charales > Characeae > Chara > Chara braunii. The sequence continues at coordinate 270,875 of BFEA01000421.1, read as the reverse complement.
CTGCTCATCACTTGATCCCATATAATTGACAATCTTCGTTGCTTTGTGATATCATGATCATCATGATGGTGTTTTTCTAAGGCAACCGCCTTTTCAAATGGGGTAGGGGTAAAGCCTCAACTGAATACATTGCTAATGTCATGATGTTAATGTTGCCTGCAGTGCAGGCCTTTCCATCAACTTGAAGGAAAAACGCTGGGACTATGGAACAGTGGAATACATATTCATGCAAAAAATTGATGCAATGTCCCAAGAACTAAGAGCTCACTGGGAGAACTTGAATGGTGGGATTGTAGTTGGTGTTGAACGAGAATAGTCCCAGCCGTGGACTGGCCACGGGGATGGAGAGCAATCCTGGCAGGACACTAGCCAACTGCTCGATTGTCGACCTCCAGGGAGAACATGCTTCCATTCGGGTGAAGACGGCTGGATGAAGAACAGTGATGTTGTGATGAACTGTTTTCCGTAGACGCGCGATTTTCTTTGCGATGATACTTCGGAGGTTGATTGAGAGGTGCCCGCCCAATTACACAAATGCGCTTGTCTTTTAGAAAAAGGGCGGTCCCACGACGGTTGGTAGTTGATCGCGCCTTAGCGAGCGTGGAAAATAATTGTTGCCATAACTTCTTTCTTGTTCTGATGTGAGGAATGAGGAATTTTGGCGCGATCATCGCGCGAGGGAATCTTTTTTAAATCTTTTTGAATTTTCAATTGAAATCGAGCCCATGCGAGTTCTCAGAATTTCTTTTTGCAATTAGGACTTTAATTAGGCTAAGAATTTGGGTGCATCACAATTTTACCTGTACCTGCACGATGCTTTTTGCTTGCACGTGCTCTGTCGCGCTAGGGTCTGTGCTCTGTCTTTTTCGCGCCTTAATCTCAAACGTACCTGCATTTTCCTTCTCGGTAGAGCGCAAATGTAGCTGTAATCTTCCCCTTCTTGATACCTTCGCCACGCCCCTGCGCGCACATATTTTCCTCGATCTCATTGGCCAGAACGATGCATGACTGGATCCTCGCATGGAGAGTGGCTACGTCCCCCATGCCGCGGCCCGACCATGCAGTCGTAGGCACTTCCTTCCTCATCTTTCCTTCCCACTCAGGCACAATCCCGACTATTTCGTGTAGACGCTCATGCTATAAATTTTGCAAGCGCGATTAACTCGCTCTCTAATCAACTTTGAAGTTAGCACGGTCGAGAGATCGACTAACAGGCAGGAGCAAGACGGTGAGTAGGGAGTTGGTCAATTCGACGAGCTGGTGCTGGGTATGCGGGGTTGACGTGTGGCTGCGAAGGACTGTGGAACACGGGTGAACCCGGCTTGCATGTTCAGACTAAGCGAAGTGACAACTCTGTGTAAGTAGTACGTGCGAGGCGACGGACTGCCCGCATCGGGGTGGTGGAGAGAGAGAGAGAGAGAGAGAGAGAGAGAGAGAGAGAGAGAGAGAGAGAGAGAGAGAGAGAGAGAGAGAGAGAGAGGTTGGAATGGTGCTTTGTCTTCGACTTTTCTACGCAATCTTTGTGCCTGGCGCAAGCCATTTTTTGTTCATGGTTATATCGGGTCTTTCCTTTTTCTTTTGTAAATTGATGGATGATTAAGTTTGCCCTTCCTTCTTCTACTTGGTTGCCCACTTGATGGTCCAGGATTAATTGCCCGCACTCAATTCGTGGTTGTTCTTTGGCTAACTGGATGTTTTTGATGCATGAGTGCGTTGTTTTCTTTTCCTCTTCTTGGAATATGGATGCGCATGCCGGTTGATTAGATGCCTGCTTTACGCTGAGCCCACCAGCGACACCTCTGGGCGATCGGACGGGACAATGCACGTATGCCAAAAACTATGAAAATTCCCAGCTAGATCGAAGGAAGATCGTGTGCATCCACGTGTACGCTTGGCCTCCAGAGGCCATCGTGTACATGCGTGTCTACAGGATCTGCCTCCGATCCGATTGACGGCTGAGCACTTCGACTGTATGGATTCCTACCCTACCCTGCAACATGAATGTCGAAATTCCCTTCCGGATCACTGACCGTGAGTTCCTGAGGGATCGCGAGTTCTGGGAATACTTGGAGTGCACATGCCTTTCTGCACGATCGAGGACCGAGATCCTAAAATTTTCGTATCAAATAGGAACCGAACGCCTCTGCGAGTGGGATATTGGGTGGGCCTTAGAACGCATTCCCCATTTCCCCGACTGTCCCAGCCCGTACATGTGTCAAATCATCGCTGAACCCGACATAGCTATCCTTGAAACAGAGTTCCCTCTCTATCACCGTATGTTGCCCTTCCACTGCTTGACCATTGCTCCTTGGCAAGCACTCACCCCCTACTGGCCACAACCCGAATGTTCCAAGTGTCTGCAAGACCACGCCTATCGAGCATCAGAATTCGTCTGGCAAACCCGCTCGGAAACCGAACAACGGGAGCACAACCTTCGGTTGAGGCCGGCCACGTCTGATTCCGAAGTCAGCGAAATTCGCCGACGATGGGTGCTACACCAACGAGACATTCATAACGTCCCGACAACACACCGAATATGAATCCGCCCCAGACGACGGGACCAACGAAGGTGACCGCCCCGTTCCCCGAGGCCTAAAACGGAATCTTGTCCTTCGCTCGCCCACTTGCGTTCATATCCCTGAAACTTGACACAGGAGATCTTTGTTGTTACTTGGGACTCCAACCCCATTGGCACACCCCTTTTCCGCACTTAGAGGCCCATCATCACTCCGATCAGGAAGTCGCGCTGGGCATGAGGTTGGGCGTCACAATGTGGGCCATGTTGTGGCAACAATGCACCCTTAGGCTACTAGCCATAGAGTGCGTCCGAGTGGAGGGCAAGGAAGTGATAGATCAAATTTAAATTTAGGTAGCAGCTACAAATAAAACTAACGCTACGTTGTCCTTCGGGTGACGTCTGCTAAAATTGGAGCGATAAAGAAAAGATTAGCATGACCCCTGTAAAGATTAAAGAGAAAAATTTTAAAAATAACTAACGCGACGCTGGTGGAATCTGAAAGCCTAGTTGGATTTGTTTCTATCTGTTTCTTATGATCGCCAATGACATCGAACAAACCATCACAGCCTTCTGCAAAGATTGACTAAAGGGGAGAACGAGGGGTCAGACTGCTAGCCTAAGCCTTAGGGTGGAATGAAGCGGAGGCCAGTTTGGGAGCCAACATCAACCAATGGATGCCAAAAGGGACTATTGTTTACTACGGGTCCAGTACTTGGCCCAACTATCGGTCGTGGAAAAAAAACAGAGTACAAACGTTTGTAGTCGGATGAATTTGGGCACTTTTGCACTGGCCCGTACGTTTCCTAAGATCATAGCTTGTTAATGGGCATGACTACTTGACCCGGATAGAACCTTCTTTTGGTGCCCCCCTCAGGGGTCACGGATGCCCTTCGACTCTTCTGTAAAAGGGCTTTCACGATTCAGACCCCTAGTCCCAACCCCAACATAAAGGGGCCCAGTCGGCCAAAACCTAGAGATGTGAATCAACATTCCTAAAGACAAGTTTTCCTAAGGCAAATATCGCGTCCAAACTTAAATGAAAAGTCATTTTGCAAAAGTCACATCTAAGTCCTGTGCGAACAGTCAAATCTAAGGCGGAGTAGGGGTCACGTCTGTTCAGCAAATAGTCAAAGGTCGCAGGCCCAATTTAGTCTCAGTCCCAGAGGTCACATCTTGAGTCAGACCAGAAGTCCAAAAGGCAAGCCCGAAAGGCCACAACAGCAGCAGACCACAGAAAAGGTACTGGGACTCACACTTCGCAACAAATAGGTAGTAGGCATGCGATACCAGGGAATTCGGCCAGAAGCTGGCCCAGCCAAGACCAGTCCAACACTACAAAAGACTGGCCAGCCTCCCATTTGGAGATGTTCAATCGCATGAGAGTGTGGAAGTGCTGAGCAATGCTGAGTGAGATGAGAGAGAGAGGAAGGTGGACGCTGGCAGGGAAGAAAGCATCCATAGCTGCGCCGGCACTAGAGGCAATGTAGTTAATAATTAGTAGAAGTAGAACAATGAGTAGTATTCAAAGTTGATCCTCATGAGTGTGTTAGTAGTAGGGAGTGCGCATATGAGAGAAGAAGCAGACCGTGGAGAGTAAAGACCAGAACGATCAATTGAGAGAGAGATAAGAGGGAGAGAGAGTGAGCTATAGTAGATACTTACCTGAAGAGTGTTGAACTTGGTGTTGGTAGCGAGTGCTGATAAGCACAAATTCCGAGACTCTTGATGATCGAAGAAGACTTGTAATCTTGTTGAGTGTTGGACAATTGAACTTCTGATTCTCTCTCTATAATCTGGTTATGATATTTGAGTTGCACTATCTGGTCTACGACTCATCTTCTGTTTGTGCAATGTTTGACAATGCAATCTGTGTGATATACATGTTGGTGTGAGCACAGTATCGTGGTGAGCTTTGAGACTCATTACAAATTGGTATCAGAGCAACACTCATTACACTCACTGGAGTTCGTTGGCAAGCATAAGGCCGGCGAGAAAAAAAGTTTTGAAGAGGAGAGAGAAAGTGGTGAGGGATCTAGAGGGAAGAGTGCGGAAGAAGAAAGGGCTTGAGTGGAGGATTATGTACCTGATTAGAACGACGCTGGACCACGGAGCGTACGTGGAGCTTCGTCAGCGGACGACATATTAGAGAAGAACCTCTGCCTCCATAAGACCTGTTTGCATGCTGATTGTGTGTGTGCTTGGTACCTTCCCATAGTCCTAGTGGTTGCTGCTGCTGTCTGGTCGAAGTCGTGGACAAGTCATCAACATTAGTAGGATAGCAGTTGAGCTCTGAAGGGATAGTTGGTTGGTGTTGGGCTCAAAGCTACAAAGTAGAGTTAGGCTGTTTTGGGATAGGTGAGTAGCAATTTTGGCAGGTCGTGGTCTTGTCTGCAAAGAGGTGTTAGTGTACTTCGAATTTGAGTTCAGTCCATCTAATCAACAGTCGTAAGAAAAATAAAATAAAAAAAATCAGCCAGACAACGTTAAAAGAAAAACAGTCAGATCCCAACCATCTAGGGTAGACTAATTAGGACATGGGGGGTTTACTTGGCGGGGGAGTGGAGGTACCCCTGTGCTTGTTCCATCATGGATGACTACCCCATGTATGGGATGGTGAAATTGTCTATTCTTTTAGGGACACTATTCCAACTCTTCTTCCCTCTTGGTTTCGGGAGGATGTGCACCTCCAGTATGATGATGAAATCTGGGAAGGTGAAGCCTGAACTCTCTGCTGCAGAGCAGGCTGAGGTAGATTGCCGCCTGGCTGAGAAGAAGAAGGAAAAATAAGAGAAAAAACAGAAAGAGGAAGAACTAAAGAAGAAAGCCCAAGTAGAGGAAGAGATAATAAAAAAATAATTAAAAGAGAAGATGGAAAAACAGCTGCAGGAAGAATTGAAGCTTATTGAAGAAGAAGAAAAACGTGAGGATGAAGGAGAGAAGTTAATCAGACATCGGGCTGAAAGAGGAGAGACTAGCCAGTCCGGTGGAATTTCTACTATGCATTTAGAAGCATTGGATTTGTTAGGGAAATATAAATATGAAGGTGTTGTGGAAATAGATGAGGAGAAGGATTACTTTCTTACAAATTTAAATTGGCTGCGGCTAAAGATGAAGCAGGAAAAAAACTCCTATTGGAAGAAAAACAGACAAAGTTACATAATAAAATGCTGGTAGCAAAAAGGCAAGAAATGAAAGAAAAGAGGAAATGTAAGCAGAGGGGGAGATATTGCAACGGGAATTACGAGAACAAAAAGAGAAACAAACAACTACTGAAGAACAACTCTCCCTCCTAACTCGGACTGTTCTCCACACCAAGCAAGAGCTCGTTGCATTAAACAAGACTGTGCAGAAGATTAAGCACCATCGGTTCAAATTTGAAGGAGTCTGGAATAGGTCAGCAAAAAGTTTACCCCCACCGTGATTGAGAAAATAATCCATGGCGGCAGAGGAGGTGGAGATGGAGGAGATGGAGATGGAGATGGAAATAGAGATAGAAAGAAGAAGGGGATGCAAAGAGAAGAAGCGGAAAAGATTAGGAAAATAAAAGTGAAGGTTCCATGGACTTACACATTTAAGAGAGAAGAGAGCATTTTCCACTGGCAAGCAGCAGTATAAACTTACCTGTACGGCCAGAGAATTCCATATTGGGATGAAGTCTTGATGGCGAGTTCGTGTATGACCGGTGATGCGATGAGTTTGGTTATATCCCTGCAGAAAGAAGTAAATTGTCAGACTATGATTGAATACTCCTAACATACCCGAATAGAAGACTTCTTCAAAGCACTTTGGGAAAAATTTGAAGACAAAAACCTTGTGCATACGACAAAGTATTCAATCCTCAACATAGCTGACAGGAAATGGAAGAGTGCTTCGGCACTTAAGGCAACCATGGATGAACTTCCGCAATGCCCTGAACATGGGTTAACACCGACACAAATGTTGAACAACTTTGCTAGATCCTTGCCCGAACCGCTTCGCATCCAGTTATATCCCCGCACAAAGGAAGAGGGGATGACTTATGAAAAGTTCAGCAAGATCGTTGTAGATCATGTTGGCTTCCTCATGTAAGCAAATTATTGTCACTACTGGAAAGACCTGCAAGCAGGCAAAAAGTGGCAGAACCGAACCATTTCAGGAAACATACATGGGAAAGGTAACATTTTCTTCTGACGTTTGAGGAAGGAGGAATAAAGTCCCTATCATATGAACAAATAGATTATGGTTTGAAAGGGGATGCCAACGGTCGAATAGTTCAAGATGGGACTATGCACCCGTTGCAGCCCGCGGGGAAGGGCGACAACAAGGTAGAGGTCGTGATAGAGGGAGAGGAGGTTGCGGTCGTGGAGGGCGAGGACCCACTGCCCAGAGGTGTAGTGGTGGAGATAGCTACAACGTGGGTGGTAGGGGCAATGATCCTTCGCAAGGCGGACGAGGTCCCAACTCCACATGGGTTAGAGGAAGAGGTGGTTACACACGACCATATCCTCCCCATCCTGGCATTCCCATAGGTAAACCATGGGAGCAGATGGGGATCGATAAAAAAACTTGAGAAGAAAGAAAGGCTGGGGGACAATGTTTCAAATGTGGTGATCTGGACCACATAGTTCTTTTTTGCCCAGAGTATAAGTACCCAAAATGGAACAACTAGTAGGGGTTACAGTTGCTCCTACAGGAGCTTTGGGTGCAAGCAGACTGACATTCCGGGTCTCCCATCCGAAGGCTCCAATGACAGAAACTGAGGTGATAGATGATCCCCACCTAGTTAGTTGTTCAGAGGTTGTTTGTGTTAGTACCTCTCTAGGTGGTTCCCTCGCTCGCATGGGTGATGAGCTGGCCACTCGTCGTCGAGCCTGGACTGAAATGAAAAAGAAGAAAGGGCAGTTAATTACAACAGATATGGAGGTAACTAAGATCAAGATTGGTGCTTTGATTGACAGTGGGTCAACCCGCAACTTTATAAGTAAGAAAGGTTTGCAAAAACTGCGTCTTGGGCTTAAGGTACATAAATTAGAGGAGCCCAAAGTTAGTACATTAGATGACAAAAAAAAAATGGTTTGATTGATCAAGTTTTTGTGGCATATGTGTGCCCAGTGAAGGAAGATGAGCCTAAGGAAGAATCCAAAACCTCATAAATTGAAAAGTTGGTTGAAAGTATTTGCAAATGTGACAGAGTCCCCAAGCGGAGTGGTGGATCGACCCGTTAAACACCAAATTGAGATTGTGCCCGGTAGCAAGATCACCAAGGAACCAATGTATAGGATGTCACCTAAAGCATTGGACGAACTGCGAACACAACTAGATGAGTTGTTGAAAAAGGGTTGGATTTGACCTAGTTCTTCCCCTCATGGTGCACTAATGTTATTTGTGCCGAAGAAAGATGGCGAGGTACGCATATGTATAGACTATAGAAGTCTGAATGATATAACAATTAAGAATGCTGAGCCACTACCGCGGATTGATGATTTATTAGACAGGGTGCAAAATTGCAAATACTTTACTAAGATCGATCTAAAGTCTGATTACCATCAGATCGAAGTGGAACCAAAAGATCAACATAAGACTGCGTTTCAGACCAGGTACGGGCACTATGAGTTTATTGTGATGTCGTTCGGTCTAACGAATGCACCTATAACTTTTCAAAGGAGTATGAATGATCTCTTTCGTGAATAGCTTGACAAGTTTGTCGTTGTATATTTAGATGATATTCTTGATTTCAGTAAGAGTCCAAATGAGCATAGCGAGCACCTTCGACTTGTGTTAAATAAGTAGCGCGAGGCAAATTTTAAGTTAAACCCGAAAAAATGTAAGTGGGCGAAGCGTCAGGTCTTATATCGTGGGCACATTATAGATGGAGACGGGATTACACCGGAAGACACAAAAATTACAGCTATCCGAGACTGACCTAACCCTCCTACATTGACGAAACTGTGATCGTTCCTCGGTTTGACCAACTATTACAGAAAGTTCGTTAGAAACTTCACGGTAATTGTTGCTCCCCTACACAAATTATTAAAGAAAGAAACAATCTGGAAATGGGATCAAGGTTGTACGCCCTCTTTTAAGTGTATGAAAAAGTGTTTGATTAACTATCCGATACTTAAAGTCGCTGATCCGTCATTGCCCTTTGTTGTGACAACTGACGCTAATCAATATGGGATTGGGGCCATATTCCAACAGAATGACGAAAATGGGTACAGGCGAGTTGAGTTTATGTCTCGACGACTGCCTAGTTAGAAGGTTGCCACTTCCACATATGAGAGAGAGTTGTACGCCCTCCGGGAAACTATGAATCTTTGGCGACATTATCTTCTAGGTCACCACTTCAAAGTGCACTCAGATCATGAGACACTTCGCTGGCTGAAAATGCAAGTCCGAATGACACCTAAACTGACAAGGTAGGCTGCAAAAATTGATCAATTCGACTTTGAACTCAAGCTAGTTAAAGGGACGTGTAATGTGGTTGCTGACGCATTACGTCGAAGATCTGACTTTTTTGGTGCAATTGTCACCTACTTGAATGTAGGCACCGAAATACAAGAAAAGATTAGGACTGCGTATGCTGCTGACCTTGTCTATGAAACTTTGTTAACGAAAGTGCAAGAAGTGCCTCAGGAGTTCCCTGACTTCCAAGTGACCCAATGACTACTATTTGAAAGAACGGATGTACATGATAGGCTTTGTATTCCAAACAAAGAAGAAATTAAGAGTGTGATCTTAGGTGAGTGTCATGATCATACCGAAGACCGTTTTGGGTGGAAAAGACTGATGCCAATCTCCTGTGTTCCTATATTTGGCTAGGAATGAAACATGACTGCATCTCGTATGTGCAAGGCTGTCAAGTTTGTCAAAGAAATAAAAGTTCAACAAAATCTCCCCTTGGTTTACTAAAACCTTTGCCTATCCCGTCAGGTCCTGGAGACTCAGTGTCCATCGATTTTATGGACACCAAAGTCAAAAACATAAATGGACAGAGTCAGGTTACGATCATAGTTGACAGATTGAGCAAATTCGCTGTATTTATGCCACTTCCCGCAGAAGCTAAAACAAAATTGGTGATATGAAAATTCTTTAATCATTGGGGGAAAGACTGTGGACATCCCGTAACCATTGTAAGCGACAAAGATTCTCGCTTTACGAGTGAGCATTGACAACAATTGATGCATGTGTATGGCTCTAAACTAACGATGTCCTCAGGAAGGCATCCTGAGACCAATGGACAGACAAAACAAATGAACAAGGTGTTGCAGCAAACACTGCGTATGTATATACGTCCTGACCAGATCGACGGGGATGAGCATCTGTCCAAAGTTGCTAATGTTTATAACAACTTTGTGCATTTGTCATCTTCTAGAACGCCAACAAAGTTACATTTGGGATGGTGCCCTCGAAGGCCTATAGATTGTCTGAATCATGATCAATTACAGAGACTTTCGCCGGGAACCAGAGAATTTGCATTGCAATATCAGAAAGATATAGCTAAAGTTAAGGAACACATAATTAAAGCACAACATCAGATGGTAGAGCAAGCGAATAAGCATCGACGACCCTCTCAATTTGTTGTAAAAAGAATATTTCTCAGAAACTATTACCAACCTACAAAGGACCATGACAAGTTTTAGATGTGATAGGGAGTGTGGACGGACCATCTTATGTTATAGAAACTCCTCCTCATTTTATGTACATACCCGGTGTTCCATGCGTCAAAACTCCTGCCTTGTGTAACTAATGATATGTTTCCTAGTCGAAGATCAGCAATACCACCTGCTATGGATGAGAAGTATGATGTAGATAAAATTATTGCTGAAGATACATTTAGGACAGGACAGAGAGGTAGACTTCAGTGACAATATAAGGTAAGATTTGCGTAGTGAATTATCATGAACGAGCAAGAAGAGGAATCAATATAGTAGATATATAAGAATGATATTTTTCAGAGGACCTCGAAATTAGGCCGACGAGAGTAAAAGGGCTTTCACGATTCAGACCCTGAGTCACAAACCCAACATAAAAGGGCCTAGTCGGCCAAAACCTGGAGTTACGAATGAGAATTCCTAAAGACAAGTTTTCCTAAGGCAAATATCGCATCCAGACTGAAATGAAAAGTCATTTTTCAAAAGTCACATCTAAGTCCTGTGCGAACAGTCAAATCTGAGGCTGAGCAGGGGTCACGTCTGTTCAGTAGATAGTCATAGGTCGCAGGACCAATTTAGTCTCAGTCCCAGAGGTCACATCTTGAGTCAGACCAAAAGACCGTGGGAAAGGTACTGGGACTCACACTTCGCAACAAACAGGCAATTGGCATGCGGTACCAGGAAATTCGGCCAGAGGCTGGCCCAGCCAAGACCAGTCCAACACTACAAAAGACTGGCTAGCCTCCCATTTGGAGATGTTCATTCCTATGAGTGTAGAAGTGCTAGTGCACTTGTGCGCCAGATGTGAGAGAGCTGCGCTGTGCCAGAGAGCAGCGCTGAGTGAGATGAGAGAGAGAGGAAGGTGGACGCTGGCAGCGAAGATGGCAGCCATAGCTGGGCCAGCACTAGGAGGCAATGTAGTTAGTAGTTAGTAGTTAGTAGGAGTAGAGCAGTGAGTTGTATTCAGAGTTGATCCTCATGAATGTGTTAGTTGTACGGAGTGCACATATGACAGAAGAAGAAGACCGTGGAGAGTGAAGACCAGAACCATCAAGTGAGAGAGAGATAAGAGGAGAGAGTGAGCTATAGTAGATACTTACCTGAAGAGTGTTGAACTTGGTGTTGGTAGCAAGCGCTGATGAGCGCAGATGCTGAGACTCTTGATGATCGAAGAAGACTTGTAATCTTGTTGAGCGTTGGACAGTTGAACTTTTCATCCTCTCTCTATAATCTGGTTGTGATATTTGAGTTGCGCTATCTGGTCTACCACTCATCTTCTCTTTGTGCAATGTTTGACAATGCAATCTGTGTGATCTACATGTTGGTGTGAGCACACTATCGTGGTGAGCTTTGAGGCTCATTACATGTCCATACGACCGTTTTTCAGCGCTTCTCTCTCTGAAGCCGGGTAATGGCCCCGGCTATAAGGTCTAAAGAGCCTAAGGCCGAGGGACAAGCCACCAGTTTTGCTGGTGCCCCCCAGGGGAAACAGAGCTTCCCTCCTCGCCAAGGGCATAATTTTTTTTTTTTTTTTTTTTAAAAGGGGTAACTTCGGCGCAGTCACGAAAACAGTTAAAAAATGCACTTCAGGCAATCCACCGAACACAACACACCCCCGTGTGACCACACCGGGCCCGAAACCCCATTTAATTTACCGGCCCTTTTGCCTCGAGTGCATTCTCAAACTCTAACCCTGACTGCGCTGTAGTTTTCTCTTTAAAGAAACACTAGGGAAACTTCATGTGACCACCACACTGTTTTCAGTTATGAACTTATGATGATCAGGTTGCCTTCTGCAGCTGAAGCCAGGTAATGGCAAAGGTATTGCACATACCTCTTGTGTTTTCTCTTATTAAGGGAAGCTGGACCCGGTTTCCAGCAGTTGACGCTCCTGACCAATAGATAGGAGTGATCTGACAAGGGTGCTACAGAGGGATGCTCGTATAGGGGCCGTCTGTAATACCATCGCAAAGGCGAGGACGCCGGACGGGACCCGTTTTGTAAGGACGTTGCAAAGGGGGCCCAGCGGCCCCCTTTGCGAGACAAGGGAGGGTAGGAAGGGGCCCATCTGTAAGACCAGTGCAAAGGGGGGCAAGGGACCCTGTTCGGGAGACCATTGCAAAATGGGGTAAAGGGCCCCTTGAGTAAGACTATTGCAATTATATCCCCCCCCCTTCATACTGTGTCTGGGTAATATAATACCCCTGTTAAACCACCGCCATGGTAGCTCCTTTAAACAAAAAAGAAAAAAAGAAAAAGAGATAGGGCCAGTCTCTGTGGACAGGAAACTAATCCCGACTCAGAGGCTGTTGGATCGTCAATCCAACAGACCGGCTGAAAAAAGGGAATGCATCCTGGTAAACAACCAGTTTGGTCATCAAAGGGGTAATATACTAATATGTCAGTCAGCCTGTTCACTGCATAATTATAGCAACCACGCCTGGCCCATGAGAATTATGGTCTTACAGGGTCTGTATAATACCCCCTGTTAATTGCTGCCATTTTGAATCCTAGAATACCACTGCGACATAAGTTAAACGTACTCGATAAATCATAACACACAAGTGTGCTCGTAGCCTCGTACTCGATAAATCATAACACACAAATGTGATCGTACTTGATAAATCATAACACACACAAACTCACCATGGTTTGCTTATATAGGCGAATGGTCTTATAGTGTTGGATGCTAGTACAGTCAGGGTCATGCTTTCTCAGCATGGGCAGAGCGAGCTTACAGAGGCCAATAATTTGCTTAGGGCGAGGCCCCGCTGGTGCTATCTTCATACCAGGAACGCATGAACCTGCATGGCATTAGAGAGGGATTTTTTTTCTTCTTTTCTGTTTTTCCTTTGTTTTTTTTTTCTAAGAAAAGGGTGACATCCTTGAGATATTATCATCATGATACTGGCTGGCCCTAGGTAATTCAGAATTGTAGCATTTCACTCATCTGCTTCCAGTGGAGTTTGAACTCAAGTTTGTGTTTCAACAGTTAAGGGGTGTACCAACTGAGCTTAGGCTCATGCTTCCTAAGCATGGACATAGGACAGGCAGGGCCTTACCTTTACTCCATCCCAGCAGAACTCTGTGCAGCAAGCAAACCAGCTAGACCATTGCTCTCTGTGCCAATGGTTTGTGTGACCCATCTCTGGACAATGCTCCTTCTTTTCTCTCCTCCTTTTCTTTTAACCTTAACTTAAGCTTGTCTTTCCCTTTTTGTACCTTTGAAGCACCAAGTCAGCACACATCTTCATCCCCAATGTGCGATCATTGAAGGAGTGCATGCCTTACATGTACTACACACATCATATTACGCACACCGGTACAAAACATACTCTTTGAAAAAGGGTGAAAGCTGACGTAGATTTCACAACTTGGGAATGCCTGCATGTCATCACCGCGCCACTCTAAACCCTAAACCCGAAACCCTAACCCCCCCAACGTCGAAACCGGGAACCCTAAACCCCTAAGCCCTGAACTTGTAAACCCCAAGCCCCCAAAGCCCTAAAACTGAACCCCACCACAAAAGTGAGATCGCTTGGCAGGTTGGCAATGCATTCATGTCACCATCAAACCTCTTTAAGCCCTAGACCATGAACCCTAAAGGGCCTAAACCCTAGCCCCACCGGAAAGGTGAGTCTGCTTCCGATCATGGTAGTCTAAAGCCTAAACCTGAAATCCACCAGAAAGGAGGGATAGGTTCTGAAGTTACGCATTCATGCATTGTGAGCATAAAACCATGCTATATAATAGTCCATACCCTGGACCTATTTTGCCGCAGTGCCACCAAAAAGACGGCACAGGCTCCCAAGTTCCCGAACTCTCTAAAATTCTGAGCCCTGAACCTTTAACTCACCGGTAAGGGGTGAAAACACTCTAAAGAATCCATGCGTGTCGATGTGAAAACACTCTAAAGAGTCTAAACCCTAAGCCCTTAACTAACCAGGGTCAGATTGCCAAGGTGGGACAGATTTCTCGAATCGGATATGGAATGCAGTTAGATGCATGTATGTTACCAGGAAATCGTTCTCAGCACCACACCCTAAACCCTAAACCCTAAACCAAAAAGGGGCTGAGACAGGGTCTTACCCTGCGGTGTTACAGTAGTAGCGCAAACATGTTGTCGTGAAGCCACTCTAAACCCTACACCCTAAACCCTAAACCCATCAGAAAGCTGTTTGACAGGTTCCCATGTGATATGGGTAATGCTCACATGTCGATCCCAGACCCAGTTTTTAACGGCGTCCACCAGAAGGCAGGGACAGGTTCCGACGTTGGTACTGCACAAATCGACGGTCCCAGTTGGGAGTGGGACAAGAAAGATGAAACAGGCGCAGCAGGAGGTTACCGTAGTGTTGAAGGAACAGAAAGAAAAGAATGTTGATGTAAAATTCATCACGATCATGGTAGAGGATAACGATATTAATGAACAAACAATCTTAGCAACATGGAAAGCTGGGCGGCAAACCTCCTCTCCTATTAAACACCTTTTTTTTCTTTTGTTGGAAAATTACCAAAACCACAATACTAGGAGGGGTGGTACAAGCATCCTCCTCTAGTACCAGTTCCGTTTGCTCCAATCTATTAGTGCCTCTACAAAACACCTACCTTCCACCTTTGGACAAGAAGATTCCTACAAAGAAAGCAATATCTTCCTCTTCGTCATTGTCCCATGCGGATTTCTTCCACTCCCGTGTCCCAACTACATGCATTTCATCCTTTCCTTGGTGCTCATGCACGTGAAAATGTGTACATGGCATCATGGGACCACATGGCACCACATGCACCACACGGCACCGAGGGAAACCCATGAAACCATGAGATTGTGTGCTTATGAGATCACACTCTCATCAGAGGCCGAGCTACAGCCTTCCCCCGATGCATGCTCAATTGACTGTATCATACTAGAAGATAGGTTATATACATTGATGATCAGCGTGCATTGATGCATGCTCAGTTTGACTGTATCATACTAGAAAGCTAGGTTATATACATTGATGATCAGGGTGCATTGATGCATGCTCAATTTGACTGTATCATACTAGAAAGATAGGTTATATGCATTGATGATCAGGGTGCATTATGTTAAGGGGAAGACGGTCATGACCACCTCTTTCAGAGTAAGGAAGACATGCATGCTTCATGCGACATTTTACAGCATATCATTACAGACGCACATGTAAGCTAAGCCTTAGGGTTTTCGAGAAGATCGCCGAAACCACTCGACACGCATCCTACCGACTGTCCTACTAACACAAGCTACACCAAGCCTTACCTTGCCTTCTTAAATGGCCAAAACCTTCTTCCACTTGCTCGATCACTACTATCATTCCTAGCATCACTGCTAGTTACACCTCCAGGCACATCTTTTCTTTTTGTGCGTCTTCCTCCCCTTCCCTCTCCTCTTCCAACTCCTCTTGAACCTGATCTACCTACCCCCTCCCTCACCTTTGTGTCGATCTCAATTCCAGCAAACTCATTCTTGCCATTCTGTCCTGTCAGTGCCAGCGGTGTGCCGCCTACATCCTCCTCCTCCTGCTCTTCTTCCGTTTCGTCAACACCCTCTTCGGTTACAAAGAGTTGTGCATCATCCGCATCGCCGCTGAGCAGACGCCCTTTTTCTTCCACATCGTCCAATTGGAGGTGTGGTTTACGCTTACCTGGTAATTTACCCTTGCCAGCTGATGCAATGGTGTCTGGAAGCATATCTGCTGACCGGATTCGCCAGTCCAGTGCCCTCGCCTTGTACTCACGCGTAAATTGTGCTTTCGTCTGAGGCGGGACATCATCCATGTCCTTTCTTTTGCCATGGTGACGCATTTCGAGCATCGCCTGGATATCCTCGTCTGTAAGCGAATACTCCTCCATGAAGTCCAGAACCATACTCACTCCGACAACTTTGTCACACTCTCGAAGTGGCCGTACCAGTCTATCCGCAAATGCAAACATGTAGTCTAGTCGCAAAGCTTCCTTGGTTGGTTTACACGCACCAGAAGCCATCACGTGAACATGCACATCATCCAGCAACCTTGCATTCTTTCCAAATGTGGCATTCTTTCCTAACCAAGCAGGGAAACGATTCATGTATTGTCCAGCTTCAAGTGGCTCCCTTTGCCCATGCATCAGTGCCGCAACGTGGACTGTTGATGCGAATGCAGCGAAGGGCATCAATGCCCACTTTTGTGAACGGCGCACCTTTTTGTTCACGATATCACCCGCAACGATGCTGTCAGCTGCCCTGGAGATCAGTTCCATTCTCGTCGTTCCCTGATCGTCTTTGCCAGCCATAGCCGGTCGGTAGTTTAGATAGTTCTCGGCAGCCATCAGCGGAATCAGGTTGGGATCCACCATAGCCAGGTCCTGCCTCTGGTCTAATCGCATGCGCCCTCCATCAAACGAGAACAACCTATCAACCGCCGTAAAGGCAGTCAGATCTTCATCCTTTGCGCTTGCCACAAGCCTCGCTCGCATGTCGGTAAACTTGATGACCTTTGACGATTTCAGGCTCATGTAATGCAACTGATTCAGTGCCAATCGCATATCGCCGTTCACACGATCGCTCAATTCTTCGAGAGCAACGTCATCAACCTTCATGCCTTCCTTGAGTGCAATCTGTCGGAGCCGCTTCGTCATTTGTTGTTTCGTTGGCCTTCGAAATGCAAGGTGCATGCAGTAGTTAATGAGGGATTTCAGTTTTGGACTGTACCGATCATTACAAATACAAATGATTGGTATCTTGCTTGCACGGATTGTTAGAATCAAGTCAGCGATCCCACCTCTGTCGCCTCCAGACATTCCATCCACCTCATCCATGATAAGCAGAATACTCTTTGCTTGCTGCCTCCCCCCTCCACCGATGGAAAGAGGCCTGCTGCTCACCAACTCCTTGATTGCATTGCTCATCTTCCCAGCAATCCCGCTGCGAATGCTGGCGTCAGCCTTGCTCCTATCATCACTCGCATTCACCTCCACTGCATCCAGTCCAATATCTTGGGAAACAAGCCTGGCTGCGGTTGTCTTCCCGATCCCTGGTGGTCCACTTAACAGCGCAGCCTTTCTACCAAAGTCCGCCCTAGTCGAGGAACTACTCACCTTCTTGCTGCCGCCACCTTTTCCCCTTCCGCTTCCACCCTCTCCTTCTGATCCTCCTGCTCCTCCAATGCGGTGATTCTTTTCCCAGTTCTGCAGCCAGTCACGCAACTGTCCAATTAACGACTGGTTTCCTACCATCTCACTGGTGTTCTTTGGCATGTACTTTGCCGGCCATGCAACCGACTCTGCCGCGCCTGCGACAGCCGGGAGATCGGCAGCTGCATCATCTGCCTTCCGCGGACCAGATTTCACCGTGCTCTTCCTGTGCGGCACCAAGCGTCGAGAAACATCTCCATCACTGCTCCCTTCGTTCCCTCTCCCTTTGTCGATCCCCTCTGGAACAAACTCTTGACCCTTGCCTTTGTTCACAGATGGCGCTGCCTTTCCTATACCCAGCGTACCAATGGGCTTGAAGAGCAAAGGTTCATGTGCACTCGCCGAGGGAAAGACCTCCTCCTCCTCCGCAGCTTTCGAAGTACTTGTACTCTCCGCTGATCTCTTCACCGATGCACGAATCATGTCAAACAGCTCATCCTCTTTCACAAATATGACTCCAAGCTCCTTCGCCTTCTGCGATTTCCTGCCGCCGACATCTTCATCGGCAAGAAGGAAACTGGTCTTCTTGCTCACCGACGACGTAACCCGCCCACCATGGCTCTTAATCAGTACCTCTGCCTCCTCCCTCTCCAAACTGTCAAGTGTTCCACTGATAACAAATGTTAGCCCTTTCAAACAGGTTTCATCTCCTTGAGGGATCTCTTTCTCTCCTTTGTGGGGCGGTGGAGCCCGTGGCTTCCCAAAGAATGCTCCTCTTCCGCCAACCCACCCTCCTCGCCCCGCTGCTGCTGCCCCTCTCCTCGCAGTAGGAACTGCGGCACCTCCAGGCTGCGCCGATTCTTCGACAACCCTTCCAGTGCCTTTACTGCCACGATGTTTCTTCGGCGAGGGTTCTTCACGGCCATCATGTTTCTCTTGAACCTCCTCTGAGTCACCGTATGCTTCATCATCTTCAGCACCATGTGCGCTTTTCCGTTTGCCTCGTGCTGTATCGGCATCAGCGAGAGTCTTCTTGGGCGTCGGTTTCTTCTGTGGTGAAGATTTTTCCTCGGGTGTTACGCGGGTACTTGCCCGTGATGAAGGGCTCGAAATTGCCCTCGCTTGTTTGGATGCTGTTGGGCTCACTCTCGTAGCCCCCACTCCATCGTCTTTATTCACAGCCTTTCCATCATCTTTGCATTCAATTTTGTCAGTAATTGCTGCCTCCACTTTTTTGATATCGTCCTTACATGTCTCCCCGGATGCGGTGAGGCTGCTCGTCTGGGACGGAGCCTCCTTTCTAGTTTGCCGTACAAACCACTTTCGAATATCACCGTTCTTCATCGTGTAGAGCTAGAGTACAGCAAGAAAAAGATCAATCACCTGAAGCTAGGAACAAACTAGTTGAGTTCACCGCACACCGAACAAACTACCAGTGTTCACACCAAACAAACTAGCAGTGTCTCTGGCGGGGACAAAGTCCTCCTTATGGGTATTCCTTTGGCACCAAGCCAAGCCACCTGGCTTTTCCATATGGCTACACCTCAAGCCTCGATATCAGACCTAAGACGACGATTGATCTGTGATTGGTTAAGAGACTTCACAAAGCGAAGATTGAACACACGATAAAAAAAAGACAGACAAAAGTTTTCAAAAGAGAAACGTCTTTGATCTACAGCAACTGTTCTCAGAAAAGAGCATTGGAATACGAACCAACTCGTGGTGTGTCACTTTATCATAATTGTACATCTGCACCAGAAACACAGCCTGGAGAAAGTAGGTTACATTATCCTCAGCTGGAGGTTCTCCTTATCGATCTCAGACTCCTTCCTTACACACGCTTGAGCACTTTGTGTGTACCAACCAGCGGTTTTACCCTTGCAAACCTTGCCCAAGTCCTGCACATATACATCCAAACATCATTGTGAGAATTTGTGACCAAGGTTAAGCCCGCAGGGTTAAGCTGAGTCTAAGTTAACCCAGATAAGACCCACTTACCTGATGTACAAGGTTAATACTCACTGTTACTCGTGTTCAGATCCCGGCGTCTAACTTAAGAACCAAGGTGCAGGTCACCTGGTCAAGACCCAGGTTAAGACCTAGTTACCAGTATATACCTACCTAAGACCCAGGTACAAGTGACCTGCCATTTCTTCATGCAGGCTTATCCAAGAGAAACTAGTTTAAGATTCAGTTAAAACTGACCTGCCAATACTGCAGAGATGCTCAATACCTGAAGAAGTGGTGCATCAGAGAGTTGCAGAATTCATAAGCAGTCCGTGGAGAATCAACCAGTTGCCCAGTGGCAGTGTTACCTGGCCAAAGCCTCATTGGAACTCATCTCACGACAGCCCACCATGGTACAGCAGCAGACACTTCACTTCACGCCTCTCTCTCTCTCTCTCTCTCTCTCTCTCTCTCTCTCTCTCTCTCTCTCTCTCTCTCTCTCTCTCTCTCTCTCTCTCTCTCT
>BFEA01000421.1:136239-151382 GCA_003427395.1 Chara braunii | reverse complement strand
TTTTTTTTGGTTTTCCGGATCCTGGTTTCTGGCAGGTAGAAATCCTGATGTACTACCTACTGGGCTAGCTCCTACTACTACAGGAAGTCCTTTCAGGCCTTTTTTATTATCATTATATATAGAAAAATGCAGGGCGCCCCAGACTGGCGACCTGCGATTCCTACGAGCGTCGGGACGTTAGTAGGAGGAACGGACGGAAGTGGGTTAGCGGCTGGAATGGTTAGTACGGGATTGAAGGTGGTCAACCCCCTGAAGATGACGGCGTGGCTGCCGTCGAAACGCGTAGGGGGCGCCTTTTCCAATTCACTGTAATTTGCATTTGTTCTACATGAGTACGACTATTTGGTCTAACCATTTGGTCTACGATTGAAGACTTGTCTACGTTTGCTCTGCTTGCTTTGCTTTCGAACACTCTCTCCGTTTCATGGGCCCCAGGGGCAAAGTCCCACCAGCATTGTTGAGTTTTCCTCAACGCCTGAATCTGGCCGTGCTTGTGGAGATGTGCAGAAATGGCGTTGGCATTGAGTTTCCTCAAACGCACATCTCCACAAAGACATCCAGATTCAGAGGTTGCGGAAAACTCAACCCTGCTAGTGGGACTTGGCCTCATGTATTTCAGAATAGTTATTTTTACTCAACGCTGCTAGTGGGGCTTGGCCTCATGTATTTCAGAATAGTTATTTTTGCTGACTTCATGGTTCAGTGGCGAACATAGAGGGGTTGGTGGTGGGGTTGGGGGGGACGGGGGTTGGAGAGGGATGTTGCAGTCCGATTGAGTAACGACGAAAGAAGCGTAATGATGAGCAATCCAGGGACAAAAATCTACAGTTTAATATTTAATAAATACTTTGTGCAAAATAGTAAAATACATGCAGAAATGTACGAGCCAAAAAAAAAAAAAAAAAAGGGGAAAGGGGGGGGGCTGGAGGAGGCTGGGGAGGGAATGTTTCAGCCATGACCGTAGTCAATTTTGGTAACAGGCCAATCATGATGGACTAGGCAAAGCCTCAATCCCGGTGGTTCTCTTACCACCACCAGGATAGTGGCCTTGCGCATGGGCCTTTCTTAAAAAAAAAAAAAAAAAAAAAAAAAAAAAAAGAAAAAAAAAAAAAAAAAAAAAAAAAAAAAAAAAAATTGTTTTACTTGCTGTACTTCTTGAGTATATGATGGGGCAAGGATATCATGACCAAAAGGTGGAAAAAAAAAAAAGAACGATAGGAGTAGACCAATTATGTCTGGAAATACTCTCTGTCTTCTTTTTTTTTCTTTTTCTTTTTTTGAGAAAGAACCAGCTTTCGCCTCGTAGGAGGGATGATACCGCATGTTCCCTCGTTGGAGGCTTGAGTACCGATGTGGCTGCTAACCCCCTAATGCTTTAATGACAATAAAAAACTCCTGATAGGCCAGATTTGACAGGTAATTGAATTGGTTGGGCTTAAAAGAATTAGCCTCAAAAACAAAAAAAAACAAAACAAAGAAAGGAGCAGCCCCTTCTATTTTTCTTTTCTTTTTACTTTTTCAAAAAAGGCAACGGCCTTTAGATATCATCATTGAACTGACCTGCCCCCGTTAATTCAGGATTTTTTTTATTATTTTTTTTTCCCGAATGCAATTCTTTGGTTCATATTTCAGGAATATTTCAGTGCGTTCCTCTTGGATTCAAGCTTGGGTGTGCGTTTCAAAAGTATGTTTTTTTTTTTTTTTTTTTTTTTGACTGTACCAACTAAGATAGGCCCGTTGGTAGCCCCTACTTTTTGTCTCGGTTCAGCTGTTTTTTTTTTGTTTTTTTTTTTAAAGATAGGCCCGTTGGTAGTCCCTACTTTTTTTTCTTTTTTTTTTTTTCTTTTAAGCTCAGCTGATTATTGTCTGTATGGCAGTGCATGAGGGAATTAAAAATGATTGAAGTGTCCTTAGGGACATCTGTAAAAATTGGAACCATACAGAGGAGATTAGCATGGAAGTTGAATGATTTTGTGTATTTTAACTTCATTTTGGAAAGAGTTTTTGAGTATAGGTTGGTATACTTGTTTTGCGCTAGNAATGATTTTGTGTATTTTAACTTCATTTTGGAAAGAGTTTTTGAGTATAGGTTGGTATACTTGTTTTGCGCTAGGATGACAAGCAAAAAAAAAAAAAAAAAAAAAAAGATTAAAGTCATTGCCTGCATGTCCCATAAACAAATTGTTGTCAGACCAGACATGATTGATTGGCATAAATTATGATCTTCATAATTCTGAAATAATTTTGAAGTCCCCGAAAGTTTTTCATTTTCTGTCCCTCTCTCCTTTTTTACCACGATGGAGCCAAGAGCAAGAGGATTCCAATTTTAGAAAACAAGAATAAAAAAATACAAAATGAAAAAGAAGATACACGACGGGCGGGCCCACGTGTGTTCCACACAGCTACCACCTTCTTCCCCCATACAAAATGCTTGGTCCCACTGGGACCCACTGGGACGCACTGTGACTCAATCCTGTGGTCTCTCTGACCACCCACTGGGTAGTGTTTTCTTAACTTTTTTTTTTAATTAATTAATTTATTTTAATTTTAAGTGAGCTATATTCTTCTCTCATTTATCTCATCTTCTTGCCAGTACTCATCTATTTCATCCCCTCGCTAGTCTATGTATAGTACAGGGGAAGACCAACCAACCCCGATCTCTCCCTAGCCCTGGGGTTACGTTGGCACCACAGCAGTGGTGCAAGAGCAAGGCTGTACCAGTCCCTCATCACGGTGATGAGGGGTGGGCAGGCATAGCCTATGGCCGGCAATGGGGGAAATAGGGGGCGCTAGCGCCGAGCAGGTATTGTTGGTGTACAGGATTGGCCAAATGGGGTGACATGTGCTGCGACTCATAAAAATCAGGCAGGGGTACGCAGCGGAAGACTGATCTTTCAGAACCTTCAGGATTATAGCACCTACTCCAGCAGGCCACAGAAGCTGGCTGTAATCACCTCAGAGTCTTTCTTTCATCGAGCCCGGAGATATACTACAATGAAGGGTGCTGAGGCTTCGTTTCTGTTGACAGTGAAGACTGAGTTGCCTATCAGACGCTTTCCGGATTGCTATTTTGACACGGCCTTGAGTTCTTTTTCGCGGAAGATCGCTGGTGAATGCGATGACTGGGTGCTATGCATTACTGGGTGGCCAGTGAACAACCGCAGGAGATGTGCTCGGGATGGTCATGGGTGGATCCGGGGGTACTAAGGATCGGTGCAGGCATCTTGAAAATAGTATGCCTACAATTAGGAGTAGTGGTAGGTAGGTAGTGTGAGGTGAAATTGAGAGAAGAATATAGCTTTAAAAAAAAAAAAAAAAAAAAAAAAAAAAAAAGTTGTGCGTATCCTCGGGAATGTTTTTTTGTTGGGGTAACTTCGGCGCAGTCACGAAAACAGTTCGTAATTGCACTTCACGCAATCTCGCGAATACAACACACCCCCACGCGACCCCACGGGACCCGAAACGTAGGTCATATACATTCAGCATTACCGGCCCTTTTGCCTCAAGTGCAATTACGAACTCAAACCCTGACTGCGCCGTAGTTTTCTCTTTTTTGTTTTTGGTAATCTGGTCCACAGCTCCTTCCCACGCCTTACGATGTCTCTTCTGGAACTTTTCTTCGCTTCCTTCATAGGCCTTGTGTGTGTAGTCTCTTCTGAAGACGACCGATTAGAATTCCGTAAAAAAAAAAAAAAAAAATTGAGCCTCAGGTGCCGACACGTCGCGTTGCTGCAACTGAGCCAGATCCATCTAGATCGCGTTCGGATCAGGATTGCACCCCTATAGGGGGCGGGTTCTCGGCCAGATTGGCGGGGATGTTTGCATCGGTGGCAGGGAATGCCTCAAGGAGGAGATCGAATGGTATATTGATCAATGAAGTACCTGTTACTGAGGGCCTTAGCTTCGACAGAGTTATCAGGGGGAAGAAGGCAGTCGTAGCTGGCCCAGGGGCAGAAGGCAGGAAGAAATATGTTGAAGATTTGGCGGGAATTTTGTTCGCAAAAACAAAGCATGAGTTAGAAGAGTTGTGCAAGAAGGACCAAATCAAGTACGTTAATAAGAAAATTACGTCCAAGGCTTTAGCTCGACTACGGGCTATCGACGCCTACGGTGAGATTGATGAGGAGGAAGAATCTGAGGAGGAGATCCAAGAAGAGAATCCCTCCTAATGATCTATCGACACCCCCTCCGCATGGAGCCAACTAGAGAGAATAAGGTGTGATAAGATGAAGGAGGGGTGGAAAGGGAGTCGAGATTGTCAGACTGACAAATTCGTTAGGTTCCTGGTCATATTCCTTGCTCTGACAGGACAATTACGATGGATGGAAAAATTTGCAGGTGAATGGGTTCGCATCTGTGTGAGTATGACGACCCCCTGTGTGTACGCACTGGTCTCTCCATGGTTCAAAGCCACCTACATCGGATCGACTATGAGATCGTTGAATGTGAGATGGGAAGAACACGTTAGGAGATCGGAGTACTCTGGAGATGGAAGAAATCATAGGCTGCGAAGATGGCTGCAACGCAAACACTGGTCCAGTTATGTGGCTATCCCGATTGCCTTTCCTACGAGATCCAAAAGTTCGACATAGTTTACTCCATGAATCGAAGAACCATTCGCCACCAAAACTGCGAACCATCACATGTACATCTCCTTTCCTAGCTTGTCGAGGCCGCAATAAGAGAGTAGCAGGAGGAGGAAGAGGGGAACCAGGGATCAGGCACAGGGAGGGATATGGACAATGTCTGCCATTTTACTACTTCTCCTGTACTACCGTCTTTGTGAACCCAACCCTCATTAGCACTCTGAAATGATCTTCGTTCTCGACGTCCTTTTCTCCTACACGACCCTTTTTTTTTCTTCTTCGCACAATTCAGGACCGGTGTCCATTTGGATATAAGCCCAGTTTCAACCTCATGGTCAGTTGTGGAATACGGAGGGGTTAAATTTATTCCGAAGAATTAAAAAAAAGAATTTTGTATGGGAGGGGTTTTCTGTTTTGTGAGCATCGGACGAAGAAGTAGTCTAACCACTCTTAGACGCGAAATCCTGGCCAGTCTACTTGAGATACCACGAACAAGAGAAGATCTACTCAAGGCTGGGATAAATAAACTGATTAAGCTTTACAATTCCATTGAACCCTTTCATAAAGATCAATCGAGGACTATTTTGAAAGGTGTCGTTGGACGAGCTTTAACTAAAAGTGTCGGTTTTCGGTGTCTGTGCCCTGCTGTTATTCGGATCACATACGATGTAAGCATCAGAAAAAGCAGGGTGAGTGATCTGGCAAAATGCGTTATTCATAGGCGATGCCCCAACAATCTGTTATCCGACTTCCCGATTTCTAGGATGAGGATAGTCTGGACCAAGAATAAATCCATGGTTGATAGACTGCACAATCACCGAAGTATGTCACATATGAATGACGGTCGTTGTTCTTGCGAGATGCCGCGTCATGATTTCCCACGTGATGAGGATGGTCATTTCGCTTTCCGGTTCTCAGAGATGGAGTGTGTTTCAGATTGTTTGAAGAATGCCAACAACTACCCGTTATCTAAGATCTTCGTTGTTGGAAAGCTTAAACGAGCATTGATGGATGGCTTGGCAATGATCCCCAAAAGTGATAACTGGGTAGGTGGGAGAAAAAAGTTGTTTGCATGCCTCATTGATACGTCCTCTGTTCGACCAAGAGAGGAGGATGTTGTTGATGTTTGGGGAGAACGTCTGCAGGGTTTGGTGGTCGCACCAATCGACCACAATATCGGGGACTCTTTTGTCTGTTGTACCCTGACTTATTTCGAAGCTCTCAAGGGGTTGTATTGGGGTAGTTAAGGGTTCATCATTGAGCACCGTACGGAGGATGAGGTTCTGAGTTCTTGCAAGGATGGATACTTCAGGATTCAAGCGCAAAAGATCGCACATTGGAACATCAAGGGAAAACTAGGTTGTGCTTATGGGATTCCAAAGCATAAGGATGTAGGAAGGTGGCGGCCAATAGCTCCTTCCTTTTCAGAGCCCAGTTTGAGAGCCTGCAAATTAATTTCTAAAGCAATTAATGGCTTACTGTGACGCATTCCAGATTTGTTAAAAAGACGTTTTGAGAAGTTGAACCAGAAGATAGGGAAGTTATCTGATGGGATGATGCTCGCGTCCAACTTCGACATTAAGGAAATGTTTACTAAATTGCCTCATGATGAAATTATTGAGGTGGTGGAATGGCTGTGTGACTTTTTCTTAGCCAACGGACACAATGCAGTACGGGTGAACAGAAGAGGAAAAGGTGTGGTGTTGGGACGAGGTCATGGTGAAAATGGGTGGGTTAGGATTTCATTCTCTCTGATTAGAGACTTCGTTAAATTTGACCTTGAGCATTAATTTTCTAAGGTCTGTTATTTCATTATCCGACAGACTATAGGGATACCTATGAGGAAGTGCTCCAGTCCATCTCTCGCCTGTCTTCTTTGTGCACGTATGGAGTTCTGTTTTCTGCAATCTCTGGGAAACGCCCGTCAACTAGTGGCCGACTTTAGGCTCGTCGATGATATTGCCCTGTTTCTTCTTGCTCGAAACTCTTCTCAGGATGACACTATCAAGATTCGTGAGATCTTTAGTAGATTTCTGTTAGTCTACGGGAAAAATCTCACCTTGGTTAGGACGAATGAAAGAGATGGTAAATTCAAATTCTTAGGCTACAGAGTTGTTACTAAAGTATGTCCCCCAGATGTTAGATGTGAAGCTCTGATGAAGAACCAGAGGGACATTTGGAAGAAGAACAGGATCACGTTCCAGTCCACACATGACTTCTTTTCCTATAGTCCAAGAACCCTGAAAATGGGACTGATTAAATGCCACTTGAGCTGGATTCTGGCCCACTCCTCCGATTCCAGGGGAGTGGGCCTGTGTTTAGTATTCCTGAGAAAGGAACTACGGCTACGGCGTTTTCCTAAATGGATGTTCCTGAAGGCCCTCTTCGAATTCTCTATGATTAATGGGGGATGCTGGGATAAATGGGTCGTTTTTTTCGCAGAAGGATTGACGGGGCAGCGGAGGCTGCCTTACCAGCCGACATGTTCTGACGCAGGCCCACAGGACCTTATTTCTCTACCTAGGACTCTGTAGATTTCCTGCCTCGAGTATCTTTGTCTTTTTCTCTCCCCCCCCCYYCCCCCCCCCCCCCCCATATCTTAAATCTAATCTGATTGTCTATTTCATCGCYTCGCTTCCCTGTCTTTGTCCGGAATCCDCTACCTAGCTGAAATCTTCTCCTCCTCACCTCCACTCTTCCTTTGAATGAAAACATGGATGACCATCGGGCCAACACTGCATGTTGTGTTCTGTTTTCACGCATTTT
Organism: Chara braunii; assembly: GCA_003427395.1. NCBI lineage: Eukaryota > Viridiplantae > Streptophyta > Charophyceae > Charales > Characeae > Chara > Chara braunii. The sequence continues at coordinate 144,030 of BFEA01000421.1, read as the reverse complement.
CCCGCTTGCCCCCCACCTGTGTTGTTCTGACCTGACCAAGTCTTCACGGGTAGGCTACTGAACTTACTTTTTCTTTCTCAAACGTTGCAGTGTGAACGACCGCCTTGAGGTAAGAGGTGAGCTACTACTTGATAAAACTCCATTTAATAGGCATTGGGAAGACGTAGGACATAGCGCAGACCCCTGATGATGGCCATTTTTGGCGAGGTGGCCGAAACATGTCGGGTATAATAGCCGACCTCGTTGCTTGAGCTTCACATATTTTTTAAGTGAGGTTTCTTATTGCGTTATTTCGTGAGTCTCTCTTGTCTTCTCTCCCCTCTGCTATCTCCTTTTCTCGTGCATATGGTTGGTTGTGTCGTTCCTTTCGCACGCCTTTGTTCGGGATCTCCTCGTTCATAGCGATGCTCCGTCGACTTTCACATCCTTCCCATGCCTTTTTTTTTTTGAACTTCGTATATTAAGGGAAACCTACTTAGCGAGGTAATAAAAGCATCCCCGGTAAGTAGGCACCCGGTGTCGAAGGCTCCATCTATTGGTGGGGAGCTGCACCTGGTCTGGAAATCGGGTCCAGCGTCCCTGTACAATGATGTGATGTGTGTCAGCTGGAAATCGGGTCCAGCATCCCTATACTTACAAAGTCTTATCTGGAACTTTCACCATCTGAAAATCTGGTGTGTTGAGCTTTTTTTTTTTTTTTTTTTTTTTTTTTTCAAAGAACAAGTGCTCCAATCTATTCGTGGGGAGCAGCACGTGCAGGGAACTAGGCGCAACGTCCCATATCGAATTATACAGATCATTGAGAACATTTGAGATCGTTTGAGGTCATTTGAGATACCGGGGCGTATCTGAAACTCTAACATACTGTACTGAAGGTCTGAGGTACGAATCCTACGTCTGTTCTTGGCCTTGTCTCGACTTTCTTGAGAATGCCGGAAGGTTGTGGGGCTTTGATTTTGAAGTTTCTCTCGGACGATGATGATATGGTAGGAAGGGTCTTTTGCCCTGATTTTCTGGAACTGTCTCTTCTTTTCGAAATGGCGAATTGACGATTGGAGTATAAAATAGAGGTAGCTAGATGGTCTACTCCTCCTCAATTCACGACTTCGACCTAGGACCCCTGATGAGTTGTCGACCGGCGACCGGACGAAACGACGCGACGTAGGGTCACGCCAAGGCTGGCTAGCTAGGTTTTCGCGTATACTTTGGCATGAGGCTGGCCATGAGAGGTCATGTTATGATCATCATTGCCAGCCGGCCGAAAAAACGTGACGTAGGGTCACGCCAATACTGGCTAGCTAGGTTTTCACGTATACTTTGGCATAAGGCTGGCCATGAGAGGTCATGTTATGATCATCATTGAAGATTTTTTTACCTCTTGGAGGTTGCGTCAGGGAGAAGACCATGTGTCTACTGTGTCTATTTCCTTTCTTGTTTGTTTGGACCCTGCCTCTCCTTCCTCTTTCTTTTTCCTTCTCTTTCTTCTTTGTCTTAAAATATGCTCTTCTTTCCCTGTCTGAATCATTGTTATATGCTAAATAAGAGACTTCACTCACATTTCGTTAAAACTGACATTTTTTTTCTAAATTCATGAAAGTGGACTTAGTCAAAATTTCATTGCTCATTGGGCGAGAAAGCGGTTAATCTCCCTTTGACCATCTGATGTATCTCAACGTAAAGCACCGTCAAAATACATCCGAGGGTCCAATAATAGAGCTTTATCACAGCGCCCAACCAACAGATAGTCCGACGTCATGGGGACACAAAAACGCTAAAAAATACTATTTTTTTTCTTACGCTCGATTTTGTCATTGACAATTTCGAAAAGAATGTTAGTTTTAACGAAATGTCAGTTTGAGTATGCTTATAATTATCTTGTCATAATCAACCAGTCACTGACTCACCAGACCTCCCCCTACCCCCCCCCAACCCCACATGGCGGTGTCTAATGGCCAGTATTGTCGCTGCATAGCAACCAACAACATCAGCCAAGGTCCTGCCAATGCTGGCTAATGACCTCCTTAACGCAACTTTTGTGCCTTACCAAATGAGCTCGCAGGCCACTGGACTTTTTTCTGCATCTCTGCTTAAAACACGTCCAGATTCTGGATATTTATCCTATCCTACCCTCTTTGCTGGAGGGGCCTCACTTTTGCTTGGACTTCAGCTATGTAGACGATGTCCTCACACGTAGAGGAACATGCAGGTATCATGTCCTCTACGTCCTCTGCATGATATTTCCAGGTTCTTCTGCATAGAGGTACAGCTATGTCCCTGGACGTCCTCCCATCCAGGTGCATGGACATCGGAAGTGCTCAGACATGTCATTTTCTTCCCAATTTTGACAATTGAATAGGGCAAAATTGGCAAATTTTCTACTCTTTTTTTTTTTTACTGTGTTGTCATGATGATAATTATAGACTTGTCAAGCCGTCATAAAAGTAGTTGAAACACCATAAGCATTCAGAATCGTTTTTTCCTTTTTCCGGAAGTGCCAAACGGCTGACGAACAGCACACCGCCTGCAGGGATGGGGGGGTCATCACGTCACCGAAGTGTTCCCATGGAAGCACGCAGGCGGCCGTCGCGTTGTCGCGCACCCGCAGATCTTTGCTCGTCCTGCCCGTTCTCCGTTTCATCCACCACCTTGGCGTCGTTCGAGGGAGCACACCAGAGCCCAGTGCAGTGCACAATTGAACGGCAACCTCCGAAGTTGCCACACAGTCTGGGGCATAGACCACTCTCTTTATCAACATCCCTTGCCTCCACGTCGGTAGCTTCACCTTCATGCGTTTGGACGCTGTGTCTACCCGACAAGAGCCAATGACGACCAACGCCGCCACCACCCCCTCCGTCTTCTCAATGGACGTCAACACCGCACACCCATCTCCCCCCCCACCCTCCATTGCCCACGGACTTCGAAAAGATGTGGCGACCCGGAAGCCTGCCTCCTTCCCCGTGTACACGCGTCCTCAGCGTCCACGTCCACGCGCTGTGTCGGCTGCACTTTACGCGTCCTCAGGGCGACCAGAACGGATGATGGCACAATGGAGGTCTTCGTCCACCGGAGCTCGCGCTCCAAGCTGCCACGCGCTGTCACTCAAGGAGCCGACCTGACGACGGACCTCTTCGTCGGACACACCTTCCACCACACACTGCCCAGTGTCGTCGTCACCCAACGGGACAAGAAGGAGATGGTGTGAAAGGGATTGCGAGGAAAACAACATATCCACTGCCTAGCCGCCGCACTGGGAATGCCTGTGTGCCGCCTAGCCGTCGTCCCTCGCCAGAACTCGAATTTCAAATTTCGAATGGGGACATTCCCACCTTTTTTTTCTTTTGTTTTTGCGCCCCCCCATGTATTCACGCCCGTCGCCTGTGGACCTGTGTATAACCCCGTACAAAAATGGGCCGTTCGTACGTTCGAACGGCCATACGAACGGCCGTCTCGATGGTCGTATGGCCCGTACGAGCATCCGTTCGAGCACAAATTTGGGCCTTCCAAGGGGGGGGAGTGTTTTGAGGGGTGGGGGGGGGTGACGCATCTCTAGGGTTGCCCCCCCACCATGACAAACCTCCCCCCTCCCTCCACCCACACACACACATTGTCAAGTGTAGTAGTGTATTTTTTCGCGTCCTAGAGGATGATTCATTTGATTTCGTTCATCCTATCGATGGAAGTAGGGTGAGCCTTGAGGCCAGCCGTGGGGTTGGAGACTTACCTGTTGGCCGGTGCGTTGCTCATCCTATCAGTATAAAACTCTCTCTCTCTTTCTTTCTCTCTCTCTCTCTCTCTCTCTCTCTCTCTCTCTCTCTCTCTCTCTCTCTCTCTCTCTCTCTCTCTCTCTTTCTCTGTCTCTCTCTCTCTCACAGACATACACACCTGTCTCTTATACACATCTAGATGTGTATAAGAGAAAAGGAGATTAGCATGGAAGTTGAATGATTTTGTGTATTTTAACTTCATTTTGGAAAGAGTTTTTGAGTATAGGTTGGTATACTTGTTTTGCGCTAGGNCACACACACACACACACACACACACACACACACACACACACACACACACACACACGAAAGACAGTGTAGTAGTTTATATTTCGGGATAATTGGTAGAAAGCGCCCAGTGGCACGTCAAAACCTTTTCGGTTTTGACCGCCTAAAGTTCGGCCGTTTGGTACTATCGGCCGAAGTATCTTCAGCCTGGGTGAAAGGCGCCCTCACGCCGTGGCCACAACTCCCTTGGCGTTTTTTTACCGGTTCATGAATTTGCGGCTGTTTTTGCGCCAGATTCATGAACCGGTAGGACCCTCCTTTTTCAAAATACAATACTTCGGCCTCATTCTATCCTTCAGCAATACCACCCTCGGCCTGTTTTACATCAAAATGAGTCTAAAGCTATTATGCGGCAGATTCATGGTCCGGTAGGGCCCTTGAAGTGACGTGTGGGGCTATAGTACCCCACGTGGAAGACATTGGGCTGGTAGTACCAAACGGACGAGCTTTGGGTGGCCAAAACCGAAAAGGTTTTGGAGTGGGCGCTGTCTACCAATTATCCAGTACATTTCCGTATTATAGCGGAAGATTCATTCTATTTTGTCCATCCTATCGATGGAACTAGCATGAGGCCAACCACGGGGTTCGAGACTTTTTTTTTTTTTTTTTTTTTTTTTTAGAACACAGACCCCACCGGTGCTAGTGATGCTGGTAAGAGCAGACACCGCTAGCGCCTGGGGAAAGACTCCATCTATTGGTGGGGAGTGTCACCTGCTGGAAACCGGGTCCAGCGTCCCAAATACAGATTGAATATAGAAATCGACAGCTTCCCTAGACATATAATTCTGAGCAATCTCGATTACTGGGAAACGGGTCGTGTATCCCTTGTACCTCTTCACCCTCTTCTGAGTGGCGCCAGATATCTCTAATCAGACCTGGTACTAGGTTGCCTAAACTTCCTGCTGAAACCATATGCGGAGTCACTTAGGTGAGTATTTTCCTAACCATCATGACCATACCAACTCAAGGGGACCAGGGCTAGGGCGTGGGGGGGAAAGGGGTCGGGAAATTCCGAAGGGGGGCGCAGCGGGATAGATGGGTCTACATTGGTCCAATCATGAAAAATCAGTCTAAAGTCTCTGGGTACTTCCTCATTTTGCCCTTTCTTGACACCTCTCCTTCCCTCTCCTTCTCGAATCTGTCCGATCTTCCCTCCTTGGGACCCCCTAGCCAAGCGCCACTGAATTGTTGGATGTGCTGAAGGGAAATCTTCTAGCTGAGTCGGGGACCAAGTCTTGCATAACAGTGCTCTCCAGTCCCATGACCATGACTGTTGGGTGATAAGGGAAGACCAGATCCTATCCCACTAGCGCCACAGCCACACAACACATGGACATTGTATGAATATGTGCTCTATGGAATACATCTGCTTGGGAACACAGAGGTGCACAATTTGCACCAGGGGTGAGCAATACCTCTTCTTTCCAAGGATGTTCTATCCATCAGCCAGTCATTTGTGGGCAGATAGCGGTGGTCAATCTGCCATTGTAGAGAAGCAATCTTGGTTGGCCTAATCTTGATTGTTTTGAACCATTTGATTTTCCTGATCGCCTCCTTGCTCACATTCAGGTGTTTCATCCATCTGCTCTCCACCCGGTCTCTCAGGTTTATCATGGGTCTTAGCATCCTATATGTAGATTTGACTGTTAGTGAGTGAAGGAAGTGCTTGCAGTTTTTATTGCTCCTCATTGAAACTGTCTATGTCCAATATATTGGGTCCAGAGCCAGTTTGTTAATTGGACACTGAGGTTTGAAAGCTAAATACTGGTCTTTAAATTTCAGAACTCTAATTCTGAAAACTTGTTCTATTGCAACCCATTTGGATTCTTTTGTAGGATTTTCCTTTATTTGGTAATTCTGGTTGATTGATAAAATATAGATTAAAAATGAGCCTCCTCCCTCTTGTGTTATCACGTTTCCTACCTGTTGAGAATTCCCCTGTAGTCCCACTTAATCACCTTCTTTGAGGTGAGGTCCTTTCCTGAGGATCCTAAGCCAGGCTATCGGCATTGCTTCAGTGATTGTCTCTAACGCCTTTTCTGTTCCTCTGCAGTGTTTTAACTTTGGTAGGAGGCTAGAGAGTTGGAGCCAGTCCTTTGCTTCTGAGCACCATATGTCCCCTACTCTTAGGATCCAATTTTTTACCCATCCTTTCCAGGGTGAGTCTGTACAGTGGAAAGTCCTCCCCTGTGTATCGGTGATCCGCCTGTTGTTGAACAACGGTTGTTGACAGACCTTTTCCCATCTGTTCGGGGCAGTTTTGTCCGGTAGGGGTAGCTTCCGCCAGGTCTTGAGGAGGTCCGTCCAGAAAGGATCATTTTTTATATCCATTCTTGTGGCTCGTCTATGAGACTTTGTTGGCTGGTCCATGGACTGTGTACTACCTCTAGGGATAGGCCAGTGACGATTCTCTAGCCACATCAGTGGGTCAGTCCCACTAGGTGTTTCAGGGGCTAGTCTTGCAATTTGCTCTTCTGCTAGTGTTAACCAGGGTGTCTCTAGAGTGAAAATAAGTTTTTTGATCCACTGAATTGAAAGGGTCATGGCTTGGATAGTTGGGTCTAGTACTTCCAACCCTCCTTTTTCTTTGGGCTGAATCACCGCCTGCCATGCCATTCTGCTTAAAACATTTTTATGATCATGGTTTCCCCTCCACAGATATGCTGTAATTTGTCTTTGTAGGGGCTTAAGCGCAGATTTCTCCAGTGCCCATACTGCTGATTTATACCAGATCGAGGCCAATATGACATTGTTAATAACCAGTGATTGCCATATAATAGAGGTCATTTTTTCTTTCCATAATTCCAATTTTGAAAGAGCCGGTTTACTTATCCATTCATTGATCTCAGCTGGCTTGCCTCTTGCAGAGAGTGAAATCCCCAATACTCTGATGGATTTTTCTACTGGGATCCAGTTTATCTTTGGGTGTTCCGGTGGTCTCACTCCCTAGTGATGCACCCACCAGCCTTGCGTTTTGGTTCCCCAATTGATTCTTATGTCCAAGAGGGTACAAAACTTATCCATTAGTACCTTGATTTCATTTAAGTTTTCCTGAGATGCTTCAACCAACAGTGAGAGGTCATCTGCAAACAGGGAGCACACTGGTATGGCTTCTTTCGGCATGTAGCTGACCTGTATTCGCCTGATGTCTTTGTTGCATCTCAAGTTAGCTGCAAGGGCTTCCATGACTATGAGAAATAGGAAAGGGGCGATAGGGTCTCCCTGTCTCACTGATCTCTCTAGTTCAATGGGGGGGGCTAAATTCCCATTTATCATCACCCTCGTGGTTGCATTAGTGTGAAGAATCTCAATCCATTTACGAAAATTAGGTCCAAAATTGAATTTTTCCAGGCATTTTTCCAGAAAAAAACAGTCTACATGGTCGTGGGCTTTTTCAAAATCTATGAAAATGAAGGCCGCATTATGTTTGGATTGTCTTGAGAGTTTGATTAGTTCATTTTCTAATAGGATGTTGTCCTCGATATTTCTACGGGGTTCGAGACTTACCTGTTGGCCGGTGCATTGCTCATCCTATGGATCATGAAAATCTCTATAAAAAAAAAGAAAAAAAAAAGTGTGGCAGTGTATATTTTCATGTTCTAGCGGGACATTCATTCAATTTTGCTTATCCTATTGATGGAAGTAGCATGAGGCCAGCCGCGAGGTTGGAAACTTACGTGTTCTCTCTCTCTCTCTCTCTCTCTCTCTCTCTCTCTCTCTCTCTCTCTCTCTCTCTCTC
>BFEA01000421.1:109513-122424 GCA_003427395.1 Chara braunii | reverse complement strand
GCGCTGAAGACTACTGCTAGCGCTAAGCTACTCCCTGCAGCGCTCCTCCTGAGTGCTGCTAGCGCTAAGCTACTCCCTGCAGCGCTCCTCCTGACTACTGCTAGCGCTAAGCTACTCCCTACTGTCCAACTATCTACCAGTGAAGTGCATGGGAAACCCCTATGTACTACTCGGCCTGGACTGGCTGCAGGCGAGGCAGCAGTCCAGGAGGCTGCTCTTGCCAATGCCGTAGGGAGTCAGGGGCTGCCGCTGCAGCTCCTGCTTGAGGCAGTTGTGGGAAACAGGCTAAAGATAGCCTGTTCCCGAAACCCTGTTTTTGTGCCTGAGTCTTAGGTAGGTCGAACACAATCAGGGCCTGAAAATGGCCCTCCGTTTCAGGCTGAAAAGCCTCTGGGCCTGAAAGGCCCAGAAATAGGCCGAAAACGGAATAGGGCCTGCAGGCCCTCGTTTTTCAGTTTCAGGCTGAAACGACCGGGGCCTGTAAGCCCTATTTTCTAGGCTTTTAGGCTGAAAGTGCGGGACGGGCCCTGCAGGGCCCGTGTGGCTACGCAGTATGCCACAATAACACAGCATCCGGAGTCGGGTAGCCAAAATGGTACCCACATAAGGGTGCCGCATATTCCAGGCATACAGGCGGGGCGTCTTACGGGGTAGCCAACAGATTAAGAGGCATGCTTCATACAAGTGCATCATCTGTACTTGGACCGAAATATGTACCTGGACCGAAATATGCCCATCCAAGTGGCATCTGACCTTTTTCTTTTGGCAGAAGCGCAGTTCTGTCTGTCAAAGCAGACCGATGCCAGGTATTACGGCTGCTCAAAGACATGCCATTGGACATTCTGAGTTCTGACACATGAGGCCGGTGGGGACCACCACCTGCTGACGGTGAATTCGTAAACCTCTGTGGTTTTAGACAGTTGTGCAGTCTTCCTGTTCGTGGTTTCAAAAAGTCAAAGATGAATAGAACCAGAGTTGCAGCCAGAGGGATGGCTCAGCGCATTTTTTGTGGTTTGACTTCCATGTTGGAGTGTGATCGTGGTGGTCCCATTGATGCCCACAACTCGTGGCCACGCTGCCACTGGCATGATGGCACTGCCATAGATTAAATGATTTAAAAACTAAAAGGTCAACACGAAACAGCTTCAGAAAACACAGATTGATCTTGCAGCTGTTGTTGTGAAGTGGCACTGCAGTGGGCCTCGCTCCACTACACAACACATGCATTTGGACCGTTTCAGAACCCCATACACTCAATTTGATTCCAAGTGCTGGACTTGTCCGAATGCACCTGGTCAAGATGGCGTCCAAATGGCATGTAGAGGTGTCCTGTATTGGAGAGAGGGCCAATGTCTTGTCACGGTTGCAGTTTGGAGAGAAGAAAGCTCAGAGTCTGCTGTCTGCTGTTCTTTTTCTCTTGCTTTCTTTTTTTTTTGGGGGGGAGGGGGGCCAGGTACGTTAGAGTCGCAGCCAACGTTCAGAATAAGCGAATTTAGCAGTTCCCGAAATGGAGCAAAAAAAGGCAACGGATCTACCCCCCACGCTAAACTTTTTGCACATTTTGAAACTCACACCATGACACTGGCGCCACTTGGTCTTTTCTTGCCTCGTATTTCAAACTAAAAGTCGATTACAGCAACAGTTCCCCCTTCTTTTTTCTTTTTTTTTTCTAATCACTGTTGTCTAATGCTTTTTTCCTTTTTTTTTAAGGAGTCTCCAGCAGTGCGCTCATGAGGCCCCCTTATCAGTCCTTTTGTTCTTATTTTGTACCAGGTCCTGGGCGTTGCCTCCTTTTTCCTTAAGTAGCAACAGTTACTGCAATAGATGAGTTCAGAATCAGATGTGCAGATAAGTTGAACCAGAGGGTACATAAGTACACACCGTATACATACCACTATTCATTCTTCGCATTACAGAAAACGTATCGTACACATTATACATCGTATAGAAATGAACGCAACGTCCGCATCGTACAGGGTCAAAAAGTCGTCGTCCGGAAATTTGGACGACAGCGGGTACCTTACGTCCGGGGGAGACGTCCGATCTTCAGACCATTGGTAAACATAGCCTTTAACTATAATTTACAAGATGCTAGCAAAAACGCTAGCCAATAGATTTATTCCAGTATTGGCGGACATAATCCACCCCTCGCTGACGGGTTTTATTAAGGAAAGAAATATTTAGGATAATATCGTCAGTATTAAGGAAATGGTTAAACTTTCTTGATAAAACCAAAATAATGCAACATTCATTTTTACAAACTTAGAAAAAGTATATGATAATGTTAACTGACATTTTTTGGACGAATGTCTGGAAAAGTTAAACTTTAGGCAAAAACTCAAGGAATTGGATATTCTTCATCATAATGCCAGAACTAGAGTGCAAGCCAATAGTCGTTTTTCCCCTAAGATTAATATGTAGAGATTTGTGAGACAAGGAGACCCTCTAGCCCCTTTTCTTTTTGTGATTATAATGGAGGCTCGGTGAGCAAACCTTATGACTAACCTCAAACTTATGCGACTGCAGATTACAAGAATCGCAGAGGAGGAAATTCCAGTTTATTCTATGTTTGGAGACGATCTCACTATAATGATGGAAAATTTTCTTCGGAATATGGAAGAAATCTGAATCCTCATGAAAAGATTCTTCATTTTATTAGATATGATTGTTGATTTAGGCAATAAGACACAAGATTGGGGTATACATTCAAAAGGAGGTAAACCTCTATCGGAGCCTAGCTAAATGGTTACCTCTACAAGCACCTATTAGAGTTTTGGGTGTTATAATGACTACACAAGATAAACCAATCACCAATGATACCTGGATATCAACCCCAACGTTAGAGAAAATGAAATAATTGAGAAATCAACACACCTCACTGTTTGGGAAAACATTAATTATTAATAATGTCATATTGGCAAACATCACGTACACGTCTTCTCTTTGGTCTTTGAATAAGAATCCAGTTTGGGACCTCAAGCAAAAATTATGTGTCTTTCTATGGAGAGGGCACCACAAGGCGATAAATGTGATCCATACAATTGCATGGGACACTCTCACTTAACCTAAAGCTAAGAGTGGTCTTGTTATTCTTGACCTATTACTCCAATCTCAAGCATTGAGCATCCAATGGATCAAGCGCTTAAATCTAGGGATAAACCTCCCCTGGCTAACGCTTGCGCCACAACAAACCAGAAGATTAGCCCCTCCCTTTGTGAGAGAGGTCCATCCTCTTACTTGGGTGAAGGACAGGTATTGGTCTAAACCAAACGCAAATGCACTATCCAAACAGTCAGATGATTGAGGAACTGTAGTAAAAGACCTGGTCCTAGATAACTTTTGGTCAACAATACTTCAAAAATGGCATAAACTCCCACTACCCAATAAATCGTTACCATCCGGATATGAGGAAATCCTCAAACAAATTCTCTTTGGTAATAGATGAATCTCAGATTCCAATGGAAGGGTCCATATCAGTTCACAACCTCCTTGAACAACTTAGGTGGAAAATGGAATAATGAGAATCAAGAATCTTTTTGCACAAAAAGAAAGTGTAAAATCGTGGACCTGTTAAGGAAAAAAATCAAGTATGCTAGGAACTTAATAGAGAATTTGAACAAAATCACAGTCTTCATTCCTAAAAAAAAAGTATGAGATTTAGAAAGCTAGACTGGGTGGGTGGTATTCAACGTGATGAATCTACTATTGTGGGGCAAGTTTTGGACAATGTTATAGTGCATGATGGCGCCCTACTCGATCTGTGCAAAATTATTAAGGACCACTCAATCCCTTTATTGGATCAAAACTTAGTGTTTTTTTCCCTTATTTGAAAATGTATAGGATCAGGGTGTTTTACTGTACGAATATTGATAGATGGAGATCTTATTTCCTCCATTTTCCAATTCTTGAACTTCTTCTAGACCCGTTGGAATGAATTTGGAGAACTAGTAAATGATTTAAACCCCAAAGTCTGCTTTCTGCAACAGTCAAGGCTTCTTATCGTCTACTCCATCCAAAAATTAATATCACTTCTATGGTAAAGGAGCGATGGTATAAGCAACTCAACATTCATTCATATTTGCTTTGTCCAGTCAAATGGTTGAAGGAAAGGTCAACAAAGTTTGCCTCATTACAGTGACAAATTGTTCATAGGCGTCTTCCAACTTACAATTGGCTAATTGATCACTCTGCTCTTGAAAAAAAAGGTATGACCCTACCCGTGTGTCCGACATGTGTCTCGGTCTTTCTTTGTAGGAAGTTCGGGGGAACTATTGAACATATTTTTCTGCAATGTCCTAAATTTGTGCTACTCTGTAAAAGATGAGAGTATATATGGTCCAAACCCAAATGTTTGGAATAACCTTGGAAATGAAGAGCTTTGCTTCTAAGACATTGAAGTCAAATATTGGTGGACCTGCCAGATTTTCAAATAATTTTTTTAATTAGGAAGAAAGGCGGTAATATGGGCGTTGTGGTACAAAAGATGTGTTATATCCTGGGAAGAAGTTAAAATAGATGGTAAAAAAATCAATGAAATAATTATTCATTTTGTCTAGATGAAAATTAATCTAATGGTCTAAGACTAAAACCCCTATCAAAACAATGATTAAAAAACAAGATATAAAAAAGATACTTAATAAATTTCAATAAAATTGACTCGGGGAATGTTCAAAGGGGGAACTAGTGGAAGTGAAGTGGCCAGGAGGGGGAACGTTCAACGGTCTCCTCAACCGAAGGAGAAGAAGGAGGGTCAGTGGGCTGAGGAGCAGTGAACCCAGCACGACGAGCACGGTCATAGGCACGCACCAACTTGCGAGCGTGCTGCAAGTGCTCGAGGGGCTCCCAGGTAACCTCCTCATCACAGTAACCCTTCCAACGTACGAGAAACTCGACGTGAGAAGGGTTGTCGTCGGTGACTCGGTGACCAATGATGTCTGAAACGAGAAACTCCTTGTGGTCGTCCTCCATGATGGGTGGAGGGCGCTTGTATGGTCGTCCAGCGAAACACTCAGACGGTTTGCTATAGGGACGCACTAACGAGACGTGGTAGACATCGTGCACACGAGTCTGGCGTAGGTAGTCAGGCAACTTCACACAGAAGCTGACTGGGCTAAGTGGCAGGGATCGATCAACACATCATCATCGACTTTGAATGGATGATCCATCCTCGATCGGTTCGCACATGAGGTCATGTGAGTCTGGGAAGCGGCTATGTGCTCATGCGAGATCTTCATGATCGACGTCATGTGTGCAACCCAATCATCCAGCGCGAGACAACTCTTGTTGGGGTGCATCTGTGACGATCGAAGGAAGTTCACAGGAACACGAGGGTGATAGCCGAGGTCGCAATAGTAAGGCGACATCCCCGTGGCTGGTGAGACGGCGTGGTCGTAGGCTATCTCCGCATGGGCAAGATGAAAATCCCATTGCTGGTCGTCACGAACAATCTTTCGGATAATATCTCTGAGAGTCCTCTCCGTGACCTTGGTCTGACCATCAGTCTGGGGATGGTAAGACAAGGAGAAGTGGAGCTGGGTGCCGTAATACCAAGACGAGGAGGGTGTTGGCCTTCGCTGCAGCAAGCCAGCTGAAGGAGAGAGGGGGCTGAGATCTTGATCAGCCCCTAGCAACAATACTGTAGATCCAGGGTATGTTGTGTGAGCAGACCCTCACCTGTGAAGAGCAGCCCCCTGATCAGGGGGGTCTTCAGTTCCATAGCAAGTTGCCACGTGACACTGCATATGGCCACGTGCGCAGGTGGCAGAAGCCACGGGGGGGGGAGGGGAGCAAATAACAGCCCGGCCCTTGCTGCCCTGCTGGCCGGTGCTCGCCAATAGCTGGCACAACACTTCTTCAACACCAATGTGCCGCAATACACAACCATACACACATTGTGGCTCATGTGTTATCGCGGCAGCTACGCAAGCGCATTGCCCAGGTTCGAACCCTGGCAGCAGCATGTGCGCACGCGTCGTGGCTTTGTGTCTTTTTTCTCGCCGCGTGTCAATTCTGTTGCGCTTTCCGTCACATTTTTCCGCTCTATTTCGCTGGAAACAACCGAAAAACAACCAAAAAAACCTATGTCAAGTTTGGCTATGTTTCCTGTTATGCGGTATGGTGGGTGGGAGCGGGGAACGTTCCCGCTCTGATACCTGTGTGGCGGACCCACCGGGTGAGGTGCTCCGCCTGGGATAGAGATGGAGATTGAGGATGAGAGTGAACCAAGATGGCATAGCGCTGCTCCCATGAGAGACTCCAACGCACGTACTCCAAATTGTGCGAATGTAGAATGACCCAAAATACAGACTCTGGCTGGGGTATACCCCAACGGACTGACTGGACTGGACTGGACTGACTGGTACCGACAGAGGTACCGGCCTGGACTGGACAACCCCAAATACAACACAGGCCTATGAGAACAGGTCAGGGCCTTGTCTCACAGGCCAACCAGAGGTCCACTACACTACTAATAGATGGAGCGGCCTATGTTAAGTCTACTACGGTAGGTTGCTCTTATCACCTTCCCTAATAGATCTACACTTACATTTAAAAAAAAAAATAAAAAAAATTGGGAGAGGCAAGGGGGGGGACTGTGCCTGTGAAACTGTTTTAGTTTGACATAAGCAACACAATGTCGGTGTCATGGTGTGAGTTCTCGAATGTGTAAGTTTAGCAGGGGCTTAAAACTGCGCCAGTTATTATCCGTCGTGGCGCTTGGCAGATTTAGGGTCGCCTTAAAAAAATAAAGAAAAAAAAAATTAATTTGGTGCCGAGCCGGTTCGTGAATTTGCGCAGTGTGTATTGTGGAGAAGAGGCCAGCGAAGAAGGTGGTCATAGATGTGTAGTAGGGCGATGACTACTTGCCATTGTGTTGTTGATGATTTTTTTTCTATTCTTTGTAGGATAAAGCTCATGATCAGATGCTCATAGTGAGGTACTTAGGTGGGGGTGGGAGAGGTCCTAGGTGGAAAGCAAGGACACATGGAGAAAAATTGCTTTTATCCAGGGCAAGTTCCTGGGTACAGGAGAAGGAGACTATGTGTTGACCACACCTGTACTGCGGACCAGAAGTTCCATGTATTGACAGTTTATGAATAAGAAACTGTAAGTGAATTAATTGCATCGTGGCTATGGAGGAGCAAACTTGACTTCATGTGGGAAGAGCCACATAGTTGCATCGTCTATATTTTCATGTTTTAAGTTTGGATTGGTGGGTGTGTGGTGTTTGCGAATTGGAATTTTGTAATTGCTCTATAACTATGTGGCATTTCTTTGGAGAAGGCAAACTTGAGTTTCACACTTTTGTGTTACTTTCATATCAACACGTACATATGTACATTAGTCAGGCATGAGTCGAAGTCTCCTTTCATATATATCTATATTGAGAAAACTATGGTTGTGGCACACTTTTAATTTTAAATAGGCAACAAATGACAAGTGGTGTGGATGTCATGATGTGTGTTTTGAAATGTGCAAGTTTGAATTTAGCAAGGGTCTAAAACAGTGGCGCTTGGCAGATTTAGGGTCGCCTTGTTTGCTCTATTTCGAGAACTGCTAAAGTTGTCCATTCTAAATGCCAGGTATGGCTCAAGTATACTTGACCAATGTATATATATATATTTACATTAAATATATACATACATGGTTATCATGTCAAACGTTCAGGGGCTTCCGAGCTGACCCTCGAACGTTCGAGCGTTCGAACCTGAACGGGTTCGTTCCCCGCCAAAAAATATTTCGGGGCCTAAACATTATTTTTTTGGTTGCAATGTTTTTTGTTGCGTTTTATATGGCATGCGCTACATGCATATAAGGTTTCAAGTCATTTTGCTAAGCCAAAACAAAATTAAAAATCGCCAAAGATGGTGGTGTCAAAACGTGCTGGGACACTCTTCACTTTTTGTTTTGATTTTATTTTTGGTTGCCTCAAATATTGTATTATTTTTTGAATTTTTTTTTGCAAGTTCTTTATTATGTGAAATACACATCTGTTAATTTTCATGGGATTTGGCTATGCCAGGAAAAAATAAAAAATTGCCAAAGATGGTGGTGTCGAAAACATGCTCACCCACTCACTATTTTTTTTTATTTTTATTTTTTAATGTTTTATTTATATTTCACATTTGGTAAGGAATTTAGATGTAATCATGCGACACATGTTATTCGTTTCACCTTTCTGCATAACATATATGTTTTTCAGATATTTTGGAAATTTTGGAATCTTTTGGAATATTTTGGAATTCAGATATAATGTTATGGATGTTATAGCCCCTCATTTGTTGTCATCTTCTCCCTCTCTGCCAACCGTTATATATATAAGTTAATATAACAGTTTGTCGCTGCCCTTGATTTGTTGTCCTCTTTGCCCTTTCTTCCTACGGTTCTTGGACAGTTATCTTTGATATGTTTATATACATGGTAGCCGACATTCGTCCTCAGTCGAACTTTCGAACCTGAACGCCCAAACGCTCGGGGCCCACCTGTAGACGCGTTCGACTGTTTGCATTGGGCTGTCTAAGCCGAACGAGGACCCCAAAAAACAAAAACAAAGCAAAAAAAAAATGAAACAAACATATCTTATAAAAAAAAATAAACTGAACAACATTTGCCTCAATGTTACATTCAAATTCTTTCCCAAATTTGAAATAGAAATGAAATACGAAAAAAAAAAATAAAAAATTAAAGAGAATTAAAATCAGTGCGCAGGGGTCTGGTCCCACCTACAGCGTTGAGTTTTCTCAACACAGCGCTTTCTATCACTTGTGGCATGGTGGGATGGAGCTCTGCGATTGATGTATTGCGAATCTAATGGTACCAAAATACAGGAATATAACCTATTAGATTTAGTCATTTTGTAAAATATTTCTTTGACGTGAAATTCGTTTTGTAGTATGCGTTGACCCTTTTGGTTTGGGCGGGAAGTAGGGTATATTTCTCAACTACAGTGTCTTTTCTTTTTTTTGGTTTTTTAGACCTCATTGCATCCTGAAACGGAGGAACTCTGACAACTGTGTTTGGTTGTCTGGCATCAAACTCGTTTCCTTCTTTGGGCAATGAATGCATTTGGCCATCCACGTCGTCCCTGTCCATTTTCAAATGGTGACCTCCTGTCCCCTCACCACGGAGAGTACCCTCTTTTAACGGAGACATTCACTCTGACTGTTCCAAACATGTTTCATTTCTTCGAGTTACGCTATAAAAAATAAGGAGAAAATTTGTTTCTAGCATTTTTTTTTTTAGTTTTTTACTTTTTGTTTCGAATTTATTAATGTCGAAATGACGTTACACTGTTAAGTTTTCTAAACTCAACAACCGTAGGTGGGACCAGACCTTAGGCGGGCACATTTTAAACACCGCCATCTTTGGCGAGTTTTTACTTGTTTTTGGCGTAGTGAAATGCCCTGAAAATTTATAATTGTGTATGTCACATGATGTAAAACTTGAAATTTAAATTCATTAAAAAATTGTGTAGGCAAGTGAAAACAAAAAGTGAAAAGAGAAAAAAAAAAAAAATAGTAAGTAGGTGAGCACGTTTTGACACCGTTATCTTTGACAATTTTTCTATCTATTTGACTTAGCAAAATGTCTCCCAAATTTATGGGCATGTACCTCACATCACAAATAACTTTCAAGAAAATTTTCAGAAAAAAAAATAAATTTAGGCCCCAAAATATTTTTTGGCGGGCCCCAAACCCCTTTACGTTCGGACCCTGAACGGGACCTTGAACGCCCCAACGTTTGGAGGTTGGCCTGGGGGCCTCCTTACTTATGGGGCTGGTAACCATGTGTATATATATATATATATATATATATATATATAGGGTTGCCAGGCCGAACGTACGAAGGCCCCTAAGCTGACCCCCGAATGTTCGGACGTTCGGGTCCCCGTACGGGGCCCGAACCTGAAGGGGTTCGGACCTTGCAAAAACTTATTTTGGCACCTAAATATTATTATTTGCCCACTCGATAATTTCATTCTCGTTTTCAGAGCACCGGTTGGAAAGGTACTAGATTTGAGATGGTGGAGCTGTGCTAGCGCTAGTGCCCAGACGCCGGCGGACTGGTTAGGCCCGGTCACCCCGGCTCGACTAGGGACTGGGGAGAACAACTCCCCGGCTGTTGGACCTGCGCATGTGCCCAACAAGTGCGAAGTGGCTTTTGGCCACGTGGCGCCTTTTGTTTGGTGATAGTGACATCCCGTGACACGTCAGCAGGGGTAGCGCCAACCGTGGGATTCGGTAAAACTGTTTGAGTGGCACAACTAATGGGGGGAGAGATGGATTTGGAAGGGGAGCTACTCAATGAGTTGAGTATAGGTAAAAATTGCTGGCAACTGAAGATGATTGCGGCGAAAACACAAATAACAGCAACAACATCAGCTACAGCGACATCAAGGATGGGGTTGGTGTCAACAACAACAATCATGGAGGGGGTGACGTCCAAGGCTCCGCCATGATGGGAGTGATGCTGCAGGTGGACGCGGAAGATACGATAGACGTCAACAACGGCAACAATAACAAGAACGATGGTGCGCAGGATTTGGGATTGGGAGAAATGGGCGAACGGGGTGTGAAGGATGACAGCAATATTAACAACGACGGCGAGAACAACAATATCGACAACGACAACAACCATAACAACAATGGTGACGAGGGCGGGGGCGAAGTCCAGGGCAGCAGCATGAAGGGTGTGCTGCCGCAGGTGGACATGGATGATAAAGGTGGTGACAACAACAACAACAACAACAACAACAACAACAACAACAACAACAACAACAACGACAATAACAACAACAACAATAATGATGATGATGGGGGAGGCGGCCTTCGCGGCTGCCGCATGAGGGGAATGATACAGCAGATGGATGCGGATGATAACGGAGACGACAACCAAAACGACGACAACAACAACAACAACAACAAAAGCGTTGACGACGGAGAGGGAGATGTCCATGGCAGCAGAATGATGGGTAAGATACCGCAGGCAGACGCGGTTGGAATGGGGGTGGACACGGGAAATGGGTTTTCTGACTTCGTCCTTGTTATATTTTTGGGCCTCAATATGGAGTTGTTTTTCGTTGTATGCTGGAGGATAGGAGTAGGTTAGGCAGTGATGATTGGGTTAGCCGGCCCGCAACACCAATCAACACTGGGGTGGTGATCGCCTCGCTGGACTGGTGGTGGGCAGTTTAAGCTTGAATGATAGTTAATACATCTTACACAACATGGTATAGGGATGTTGGACCCGTGTTTCAGCAGAGACTAGTCGTATTGCTGTAATATACACTACATCATGATTACGGTTTCGCCTGATAGGATTGATGTGTCTTTTTGTTTGCGTGGTTCTATAGATCAGATCGATAGGGACGCTTGACTCATTCCTCAGCACAAATAGTCACACCATGGCATAAGGACGCTGGACCTGATTTCCAGCAGATATAGCTTCATCATTTGTATAGATATTACATCATGATTAGGGTTTCGCCTGATAGGATTGATGCCTCATTTTCTTTGCAAGATTCTATACATCACAATCGATAGGGACGCTTGACTTTTTTTCCAGCACATACATTCACACTCTGGCACAAGGACGCTGGACCTGATTTCCGGCAGATATATTTTCATCATTTGTATAGGGACGTTGGACCCGATTTCCAGCAGGTGTAGCTCCCCACCAATAGATGGAGCCTTCGACGCTGGGGCCTACTTACCCGGGATGCTCTTATCACCTCTCTTCGTAGGTTTCCCATATACGAAGTTTTGCTGTTAAAAAAAAGAAAAAAAAGAAATCATTCTCCTTTTGTTTTTTCTAATTTTCATTATTATTATTTATTTTTAGTACTTGATTTTTATTTCAAATTTGGTAAAGAATGTGGATGTAACGTTGAGGCACATGTTGTTTAGTTTATTCTTCTGCATAACATATATTTTTTTCAGATTTTTTTTAATATTATTTTTATTATTTTTTTTTAAGTCTGCGTTCAGCCGAACGGCCGAACGCGTCGAGAGGGGGTGCCGAACGTTCTGGCGTTCGACCCCTCCCGAACGTCGGCAACCTTGTATATATATATATACACACAATATACATACTGGTATCACACACTGAAAGACAGTTAGCATCACAGAGAATGTTGACCGCTACAGCATTGTCAGGCAAAGACAGATCTGTTACTGTTTACACCTGAGCCAGGTGCAGATGTCTGCTGGTAGAGGCCTTAGACCCTGTCCTTGGGGACATCCATTAAAATTGAAACGATACACAAAAGATTGCATTGCCCCTTCGCAACGATGACACGCGTGAATCGATAAATGACCCAAATTTCTTGGGGGCAAAAACGGCGACCTTGACCTACCAAGCTTGTCCCCAGTGGTAGCTTATTGCTTTTGTTGTAAAATTTAATGATTGTTGCTTCTAGCAACTACCACTGTAACCCGCCAGGACATTGCACCTGTTGGAGTAGGGTGTCAGCGTATCGAGGGCGTAAGTGAAGTATTGACTAGTACAGGAAGCATCTTACAAAGGGTACTAGAACTATCGGCGTTCCCAATGCGGGGAAGCGGAAGTGAGTATTGACTCCGTCCCTCCCGTAAGCGCCTTTCCAGTGGTACGACATTCTTCGTTCGAGCATGAGTGATGTACTTGTGGTGCTTTGCATGTGTGTCTACGGCCGATGTTTGTGATTCTGTCGTCAATGATTATTGTTTCTGTCCCCACTGGCCGTAGCTGTGAGTGCCTCCCTTTTTTTCCCAGAACACTAAAAAATAACAACTGCAATAGGCCCTGCCAGTGGGGACAGAAGCAATAATCATTGACGATAGAATCGCAAACATCGGCCGTAGACACACATGCAAAGCACCACAAGTACATCACTCATGCCCGAACGAAGAATGTCGTACCACTGGAAAGGCGCT
>BFEA01000421.1:62456-81849 GCA_003427395.1 Chara braunii | reverse complement strand
AGAGAGAGAGAGAGAGAGAGAGAGAGAGAGAGAGAGAGAGAGAGAGAGAGAGAGAGAGTGCAGACGCGCGCCCACGCCCACGCCCGCGCTCGTGTGTGTGTGTGTGTGTGAGAGAGAGAGAGAGAGAGAGAGAGAGAGAGAGAGAGAGAGAGAGAGAGAGAGAGAGAGTTGGGGAGTCGGCACGCGGTGAAGTGATTGCCCTTCTGCTATCAGGCCGCTTTTTCAGCCCCGCGCTTGATAACTGCTTCGCTGTTGATTCAAGAGGGTTTCACGCCCGACGTACTTTCAACTTCAAGTTGAACGATGGACGGACGTCGACGGATGGAACACAGCCCGCTGCTGGCTTAGAGCTATGGCGATATGACTTCTCTCTCAGCTACACACCTCAGATACGGTTACTTGACGTCCTGACGTCCTGAGGCTGAGAGCTAGCGATTGATCCTTGATAGCCTTCTTCCGCTTCTTATTCATGATCTAGCCTAGCTGGTATTTGGAGGCCGTCTGCTTTGTTCCTTAGATCAACGAGTCTCACATATCCCAATATGTCTGCTCTCTATGCATCCTCAACCGCCGGTCTGTCTTTATGTTATACCCCGACTCTCTCTCTCTCTCTCTCTCTCTCTCTCTCTCTCTCTCTCTCTCTCTCTCTCTCTCTCTCTCTCTCTCTCTCTCTCTCTCCTTTGGTAATGCTACAGCCTAACAGGAAGCTGGAAGCCGTCTGCTTTTTTGCCGTTAGAGAAAAGACTCAGACACTCAGAGGGCCCAAGAGGGCCAGCACTCCTTCTCTTCGTGCATCCTCAACGTACCCTCGTTCTCTTCCTGCATCCTCAAGGTACCCTCTTTCTCTTTTTTATATTGTTCTTTCCTTCCCGTCTTCCTGTGTGTGTGTGTGTGTGTGTGTGTGTGTGTGTGTGTGTGTGTGTGTGTGTTGCTCGCCACGCGCAACTCCACATGATTGCGCCGGACTGCTCCGCGTGTGTGTTGGGGGGGAAGAGGGGGCTGGGGGAGGGGAGCTTGGAGGCCACGGTACTCTGTACTTGCCTGCCTTCCTCTATATGCCTGTACATGCCTGTGCTTCTTCGCCAGTCCACCAGGTCTAAGGGGTGAGTTTAGAGTTCTGAACGTCACTCTTTCCCCCCCCTCCTTTCAATCATGCAGGATGGGCATTACATCTGTATGTGGTCCGGAAACTCACCTAAATTCGGCTACAATGATCATCGTGATGAATTTACTGCTGGAGAAAGACGGTAACTCATTTCCTTTCTTTTCTTTTTTTTTCCACGTGCGTTTACCGTATCCGTAGCTCAAGGATTTTTTTTTTGTTTTTTAGGCAACCTTCCCGGTATGATCCCGGCACTCCGGCCAGGTTCATATCGCATAGCTCAAGGATTTCTGGTATATATACATATATATCATCACAAATAGAACTGCCCGGTAAACCGTAGGCAGAGAGAGAGAAGAGGACAACAAACGAGGGGCTGTGACAAACTGTTTCGTCGGAGTTTCACCGACTCATATATGTATATATAACATTTCCTGGGCTTTTCTTTGGGGAGCTTTTTATCTCTTCCCTTGGGCCCCACTGGATTCTGAAAGGAGCCAGTGGCAACCCCCTGCAAACCGGCGCACCTCTTGTCGCCCCATTTGGTCTTTCCTTTTCGTTCTTTCTTTCTTTCTGTTTTTTTTTTTTTTTTTTTTTTTTTTTGAAGAAATCAGTGCCCAAGGCGATATACACAAAGTAGTGGGGTTGCAGATTCAGGGGCAGCCAGGTCTCCAGTCCTTCTTGATGAGGTGGAGCCCCTCCCCTGTAGCAAAAGGCCTCTGCAGGCCAAAAAACAAAAGGAAGCAGCAGAAATAAAAGAGCAAAGGAATAAAAGAGTAAAGGAATAAAAAAGCACGTGGAATCGTAAAGTACGAGTAAAGTACGTGTGTATATCGTGAGCTGTTCCCAACAGGATAGCATTGGTGGACTACAGATCTGGTGGCATGGAATATGCCAAACTCCTCCTTTTTTTTTTTTTTTTAAATTCAAACTCTTGCCTGATGTGGACGTTGATTGGACTGTCATTACCACATGGCGCAAATATTATGGGCTGATGATCCACCAAACCAACCTCACCGCCTTTTGGCCCTTTTTGCCCTGAGGCTCTCTGACTGTAGCCAAGCATGCTGGCCTGCTCTGGATGAGTCTGCATAATAATGCTGTTCAGTACCAACTGCTGCCTTTCTGTACCGTAGATGGAAACAAGGCTCTCCCATCTTCACTATCTGCTCTTCAGGGCCCAGGTCCCACTAGCAAAAAGGATAGGATCGAGCTCCTGAATCTGGATGTGTTTTATGCAGAGATGCAGAAACTCGTCCAGATTCAGGCATAGGATCCGATCCTACATGCCCCAGGTCATTTGGTGGAAGATCTGGAACATATCTGGGTCACATGTAAACATCCCCAAGCTATTTGGACAAAATTGTCAAATTTGCTTGCCCTCTTCCGGTTTCATGGGGAGACCTTTGTCTCTCGTTCCAGCTTCAACCGAGTTTCTCGTGCATTGGACGCCTGCGGAAGCCCCCTTCGACCTTTCCCTGCCTTGGCTCCCCAAACATATTTTTTTTCTTTTTTTGGGGAAACACTTTGGGGTACTAACTTCAGTAGAGTCACAAAGAAGAGTTAGAACTGCACTATGATGGGGCAAGATAGGGTTTGCAATTGCACTTTGGGCACCCTACCTGGCCAGAAAGCTGGGTTGTATACATTGCCCGAACTGCAGTTTGAAACTGTATCTTGGTCCATACTAGTGCAATTAGAACTCGTTTTTATTAGAACTCGTTTTTGTGACTCCCGCGTAGTTTCCCCTTTTTTGTTTTTAAAGGCTAATTCTTTTTTAAGCCCAACCAATTCAATTACCTGTCAAATATGAACAGGAGGGTCTTTTCTCTTATTGTCATCATGATTATAGTATTGTTCCCCGTAACAGCCACATCCGTGCTCAAACCTCCAAACGAGGGATCATGCGGGAGCTGCACCCACCAGCAGGTGTGTGATAAGCCAGGATCCGTACTCAGCGGCTTCCCGTACTCGTAGGAGAAGATCCCACGTAAAGCCTCGAAGTACTGTGGCGCGCAACCTCATGCCCTGCGCTGTCTTTCGTTCGGAGTATTAGGCGTGCGGAAAAGAGGCCCAGAAAAACAGCAAGCTGGGGTGTGCCAAGGATTTTTGGAAATTGGGTGTGGAGACACAGATGGAACTGAAATCCCCCATGTTGGTCCGATGAAGCAAGTCGATTGCTTTCGCTCATCGCTCAAGCGCCACTTTGAAACCCGCATCTCGCAACGCATGCGGAGCCCATTCGATGTGCTGCACGTGTCCCTCGTAGGAACTCGAATACACCAAGATGTCATCCATGTACACAATCCCTGGTCCGAATAAATGCAAATATTCAGTCCTTCTTGTTTTTGTCAATCATTTTTCTAAATGGATCGAGGGCCCTTCGAGGCGTATCCATATAAAATGCGCCAGACGGCAGAAATTGTGCGGTATGTCAACCATTTCCTCGGAATGCATCAGGACATCGAGGAAATCCTAACGGACAATGGGGGAGAATTCCGAGGGGAAGTCCTGAGGAGTCTGGTCACGCATGGTGTCTCCATTCGGAATACCGCCCTATGATGCTCTGTGCCAAACGAGTCTTCCTCACGAAATTCTGAAGAGCCATGTTCATAGCTCGTTGGAAGGTCGCGGGGGCGTTGCAGATACCCATCGGACATCGAATCCACTGCCATGTACCCTCGAAAAGCACAAACGCCGTTTTCGGACGATCTTCTTCTCGAACAAGAAGATGATGAAACTCATGGCGAACATCAAACTTGCTGAAAAATTGAGCACTCCCAATCGCATCCAACAACTCATCAATCCGGGGGGGGGGGGTACACGTCTTTGATCATGATATCATTCAACTTCCGATAATTAATGCAAATGCGAATCCCTCCGGCCTTTTTAGGCACGATTACTACGGGAAAAGACCAGGGACCTATGGCGGGTTCGATCCATCCATTAGCTTCGAATTCTTTAATTCGCTGAAAAGCGGCCGCTCGTTGAGCTGGCGAGTATCGGTAAGGAACGCAACTAATGGGTGGGTGGTCTCCCGTGAGAATGGCATGCTCGATCACAATAGTTAAGCCGATATCATTATCATGCACGCTTAGCACCTCGGCATAACCGTTCAAAACATTGATTAAGGAATTTCGCAGTTCCGTGGCAACGTGTTTCGGCAGGGCGATCGTTGATCCCCCAGAAATCTGAAGGGGTATGTCGATCCAATCAACCGGCCTCCTTTGTTGATCGTAGACACTCGAAAAGACGAAACTAGTGGTGCGAACGGAGAAGACAGTCGCAGTCATCTGTGATTCGGCTGGGCTGATCATTTCTGTTTCTTTAACTTCGGCGTCAGTTTCTGAGCCGGCCGAAATCTTCTCCACTGTTAGTCGTGTTAGGTCCGTCATTTCTTGCATTAGATCAGGCACATCATCTATCGGCGCTTCTGCTTTCTGTTTAATCAAGGCGATGGTCGCCCCCGTCGTTAGTAACGATCTGGGCAGAAAAACAGAAACATCCAAATACTGTTCCGTTTGTTGATAACGTGCTCGTAAGGAAAGTGCTCCCTCATACAAGGTACGAGGGGGTTCCAAATCATCATCCAGGTCGGATACTTGTAATATGGGTTCCCCGAGAAGGACTGAAAGACTAACCTGGGTTGTCAGAGGCGTGAACGCGCTGTCTTTGGAATCCACGTGGAAGCTTCAGGTAGTGTCGGGGCACACTTGAAATTCTTCGGGAATTTCACGTTCGAAAAGTTCGACCAGGTGCTTCCATTCTTCTTCACTGGGCATCTCTTCTTCGTATTCCTATTCCCTGATTCCATTACCGATGTATGAGGGAGAGCACTCCTCGGGATCAATGCATCGAATCATCCCTATTTGGGCCGAGTTAGGGGTCCGTTTTATCGTTCGGGTGAAAATTCGCAAGGGAAGAGTTTGAGGTTTTCCCCTAGTTTGCGTGAGCACCAGTTGTTTTGAATCGAAATGCAATTGTGCACCCACCGCCATCGCCCAAGGTAGTCCCAACAACACAGAATAGGAACGCACATCTATTATGAGCGCGTTGACAAGGACGTGTACTCGTCCGACTTTCACAACCACATTCTCAATAATGCCTACGATATTCATTGCTTCCTCGTCTGCGGAGACGTAATTGTCTTTGTGAGATTGAGGAAGAATGGATCCGAGTTGTCCCGTCTTTCTGACAGTTTCTAATGATATGACTACGGTAGAAGACTCTGTATCGATAAAGGCGTTAAACGGCTTGCCCCAAACTTCGCAATCACATTCCGCGCTCTTCCATAGAACCGGCCGATCTCGTACGAAGTGATCTTTTTCTGCTAAAGAGATCGTTGCTATTCGTGCAGCCTCAGATTCGCCGGCTTCGGGCTCGGGCTGTGCAACTTCCTCGCTTCCCTCCTTCTTCTTCAACATCCGTTGTAAGCGTTGATAGGTGAAGCGCTTTTGTTTTTTCTGGCAATGTTGTAAAAGTTTATCGTTCGCTGCTTCAGATATGGTGAGCAGATGTCCCACCGGGATCGACACACAAATATCCAATTGTTTGAGCGTTTGTAACACATCAATCTCTCCTGTTCGAAACTGCGGACCAGGATTGGATTCGCGATCGACCCATTCGAGACCATCATGGGCCGATCGGATTGCTCCGACCATGCTTGCAAGATGAAGATATTCGAGTGGATCGACCACGTCATCAGCGTCAGAGGAGGAATCTCCTGATGTCGACGCCATTGTCGTCAAAGGGGAAGGCTTCTCTGGAGCATATGCTACGAGCTCCCCTCCTTGGGCCGTATCCATCAAAGCGGCCACTCGTCCTTGATTCAGGGTGACTGGGGCCGCCGCAGGTGGGGGCTGACTACGCTTTGGCTGCGGGCTGTCTCGGACGAAATGTCCTGGCTGTTTGCAGTTAAAACACTCGATCTTTCCTGCTGGTTTAGCTAGGTAAGGGAACTGAGGTGCGTACCCTGGTGCAGGCGGGGCAGGCAAGAGCGGAAAMGATGCAGGGGCAATCCGAGCAGGAGCCGGGTTAGGCTTAATTAGTCTGCTCATTATCTGTTCCATCCGCTCCATATGAGCGGCTTGCATTTGGATCAAGTTGCTCATCCATTCGGACTGCTTAGTAGTGGCCGTATGGATCATCTGGGCAAGATGTAAGTTGGTTATGGCCGGCGAGGGGGTTTCATGGGAGACTCTGCTCTTAACTGCCCCTATTGGTTGATTCACAGGGGGAGAGGGAGAAGAGACGGGCGGGATATCAGAAGCAACCCCATCGGGAAGGTCATGGTCGAGGCGGGGATAAAACCGTTCTACCGCCTGCAGCCATGACCGCCTTTTTGCCGCTACATCCCATATGGAATCTGTAATATCTTCGTCTCCCTGGCTGATATATTTTTTTGTATCAGCCAGGTCCAATTCCAGTGCTTTAGCGATGATAGCGGGTAGCTGGTGCGTCTTAGGCGGAACCTTTTTTCTGCGGTTTTCCTTTCAACGTCGGATTTCGTAGGTGATCGATGAACAAGTCTCGAGCAGATTTCTCGTCTCTCCCAGATTTGTCCAACGTGGTTTGAAATCGATCCACGAAGTTGGGCAACAACTCCCCTGGTCCTTGGGGCCGATTTTTGAGCACGTACCAGGCGGCATCTTCACTGACCGTATCGAGTCGAGCCAAGAAGGCTTGTTTAAAAGTATTCCAATCTACCCACGTATGTTTTCTAAACTAGTCATGCGACGTATTGCGGAGTAGCAATGTCAGAACGCGGGGAAGATCGACTGCGCTGTAGTTTTGAGCTTCGACAGCTTCCAGCCAAGCCTCTGGATGGGTATGGTTAGGGAAGAAAGGGAAGGGGGGGGGGATGCAAACGATTACCCTAGTACCGTCCACCATTGCTGTTGCGGGTGCATCCGCACCAGACTTAGACTTGGTCACTGGGCGATCCCGACAAGCTAGTTGAGGTCCTCTCCTACCTCTCGCCAGTTCGACTTACTATCATCAGAACCGACACGTGTCGGCTCTGATACCAACCTCACGCCTTGCGCTGTCTTTCGTTCCAAGTATTAGGCGTGCGGAAACGAGGCTCAGAAAAACAGCAAGATGGGGTGTGCCAAGGATTTTTGGAAATTGAGTGTGGGGACACAGATGAAACTGAAATCCCCCGTGTTGGTCCGATGAAGCAAGTCGATTGCTTTCGCGCGTCGCGGAATGCACGCGCGGGCACGACGCAAAAAGAGAAAAATCCAAATTCAATCCAAAAAGTATTGTCGGGATGGTCTCAACCGCGTGGCTCTTTCTTTATACTCGTCTTCACTCCGCACACGGTAGTGGAAACCCCTGGATTCGTAGCGCTCAAAACACTGACATTCGGTGCATAGAGTGCGCGGCCAATGGGGTTCTACTGCCATCCACGGGATGACGATCAACTCCTTGAATGACAACAATATCGAGTAAGGTGGGAAGTGCGTATCAATTATGACAAACCCTGCCTCTACGAACCCTGAACAACGATTTGTCGGGGGGAACTAGTATCGTCCGCCGATTTGTGCAACGGATTCTCGTACGTCCCACTCGCATACACGTGTCCTTCCCTCGTTGTAGGGAAAAGGCCGTGTTGGGATGGGAGGTACGGGAGGCTGGTGCCCGATCGGAGGGTACAGGGTACTGGTCAGTCCACATATCAATCAATTGTAAAGACCTTGAGACGTCATCAAGAAAAGAAAACACTCGCGCACTCACAATCAATCCCTTTCAACGCGCGCGAGAGAGAGAGAGCAAAAGAAGACACTTCAGCAGCGGGATTATTCATATAACTAAGGGACTGATCCGCGGCTCAGGTTTACTGAGTCAGTGCGACGTTGATCCCAGACGCCTTGTTTCTCGAAGCCGCCCTGTAGCTCGGCTGCCGATGTCGTGCAACATAAGGCAGATGGCATGCGCAGTTCATTCAGAGCTACAAATCTAAACACTCTTGCATTCTCGAACAAAATCCCGACGACAATCGTCTAATTAATGCAAAAAGTCACACATTTTCATGCATACATTCACTGTGGAAGGTGCGAAAAATGAGCCATGCGTAGAAAAAGATAGATCACTTGTACAGTACACACGTATCCACTGTTCACAAGACAAGAAGACGGGGTCCTTGCGTAGGAGGATTACCCAGGAAACTAATGGAAGAGTTCCGGAAAGGGCACAGATTCATTCCTATCCAGAAGAGAATAAGATAGACAAACATCAAGACACATCATTATTCAAAGGTAGAGGAGAGAGGGGGAGATGAGGGAGGAGAGTCGCGATAGGGGATGACCAGATCTGGAAGAGAAACGTTCGGCATGGCCGCCGTACACTCACGCCAAAGATAAAGATCCGCAACCACAAAGGCGCATTCGCCGTGAATTCCAATATGGCCCCGGGCCAATCACTCACTCAACTTTAATCATCGATCCTCATACCCGCACCGACGATCCCGACCGTCGCGTGCTAACTCCCACCACTGCGATCATCACCCCGCTGTCGTAAACTCGACACGGCTCGCCCAGATCCCACAGTCTGTCGTGGCGATCCAGCGCGCAACCAGCCAGCCTATCGTCAGCCCGAAAGGACTTTTCGACTCCCATCAAACACTCTGCCCAGCCACTGCTTCCCGGAAGCTGGCTTAAAAAAGTTTTGCGGGCGCGCTTGCGGGTTTTATAGTTGCGATAAGGGGGAGGGGAGCAGGCGACGGGAAAGCTGAGGTGTAAGAGGAGAAGCAGGAGGAGAAGACTTTGAGAAGAGTGCTCTGTGAACGCCATGTTGATCCCTTGGAACTCAAGGTTCAACCAATCAGATTCGTTGCGCAATAGGATGATCCTATTGATCCACGCACCTGATTGGCGAGCGGGAGTTATCGATGGATCGACTGGGCGTCGTGTGTTGGACTCAGAAGGTGAGAAGAGAAAAGGCGCGAGAAGTAGCGCAAGACGGGTCCAAGATTCAAATGATCAAGAAAGGGAAATGAGCGTGCAAAAAGCAGAGCGGGAGAGAGAGAAAGAGAAAGAAAACTGTTACGGGGAGAGAGAAAGAGGAGGGAGAAGGGGAAGGGAGCGCAGGAGGGAGCGATGCGGGGGACAGAGAGGAGAAAAACTCTTGCATGCGTGGCGCCGTCAACCAAAAAAAAAGAGAGAAAAAGGCACCGAAACAGTTACAGCTTGTCTCTGTCCTAAACCAATTCAAAATTGAAATCACCATATCAGCGCGCGAAAAAGCAACGCGGGAAAAAAAAAATTCTACGCCTATTCGTATTTGCGCAAAATTTCGAGAGTTTTCCCCAACGCGACCAAGAACATTCACACACACGAAAAGGAGACGTCAAAGTTCCGCTTATCCCGGAATTCCCAACTGCCTGGCCCAATTCCCAATGCGCTCGCTAAGGCGCATATAAATTCCCATGCATTTCCCGATTTGCAAAAAGAAAAAAAAGCAGAACCCGGAAATCGTAGCAGCTTTCGAAAGATGGGAGCCAAAAAACACGGCACCCAAAATCAAGAAAACGGAACGGGGTTTTTTATGGGGTTGGTATGATACAAGCAAAAAGGGTACGAAAGACAGCACGAGTTCGGGAGGTGGTTCGTCACATAGTACGGGTCCTAGGTGATTGGGAAGAACGGGGTTTGTTTTTTTTTTCCTTTTTCTTCTTTTCTCCTTTTTCCTTTTCCTTAAACAGAGAGGAGGGACGAAACGGGAACTTTTTCTTTATTTTCGGGACTGCCAGGAAATCCAAGAAACATTTAGGAATAAGTGTGGGTAGGAATTTTGAATTTTTGTGTGCGCGACTATTTTTCATTTTTTTTGTGCGCCCCGTAAACCCATTCTCCCGCTTTGCATCCCCGGACCATCTTGCCACGCATTCCCTTCTTGCATGCCTCTTTGTCTTCCCCCGAGCGAAGTCTGATCCTCTCCTTACCCATCATCGCAAACGATTGGCTGTGTGATTGGGATGGTCGGATCAATGTGGTGAGAGCGGAAGGCGCGCACCACTTGAATGACCACCCCAATCATACAGATCGTTCGACTCGCCTCCTTCGATCCTTCTGGAATCCCAGCCCTTCTTCTGCCCTGCTCGTTTACACCCCAGGCTGCCGCACCTTGCGCTGGCTCTCCGCTACATTCCACACAGTAAATTCTCGCAACCCCTTCCTCTCCCTCTCTTCGATCTCGCTTGCAATGTTGCGCGAGCTATGCGTGAGGTCCGCGGCGTCGAACAGGCTTGACAAGCCCAAGTGACGGGCGGAGTTACGACGTGAGGCGGGTTGAGCGATAGACTTGGGGTAAGATAGTCGGAGGGGCTGAGCGGTGGTGGAGATCAGACGCCGACAGCGGCAGGGCCTTGTGGCTATGGTTGTCGGTGGTTCTGACGGATGTGGGGTTGGGCCTAGGGTGGCCAGTCGTGTGAGAAATTTTGTATACTAAGGAACTCTCTTTTATCTCCATTGCTGCTTTGTCCCAGTGTGATGTGTGCAAGGTCGTGATGTATGGGTATTTTGTTGTATGCATGTTGTGGTATGAGAGTCTATGGATGTCGAATGTATTGTCCAGGAGGGCTTTATGAGTACGTGTGTGTGTGTGCTTCCGGGCGCGATGATAGGGATTGTTGGGTGTCTATGTCTACATGAGTGCACGAGTGTGTTGGTCCCTCCTCCCTTCCCCGAGTCCCTTTTCGCCCTTAATGCCATGTGTATTTGCAGGACCACGCGCCCACCTCTTCCCGCTCCCCCTCCCATCCGAGTGACGTAGGATCCGGGCGAAACGGGCGCGCCTAACCCCGTGATTTCACTCGATAACCGGAGCGATCAGTCGTTCGCGTCTCTGCGACGCGGCTGATATCTCCAGGACTCGGCAGAACCTCGGATCCCCGGCCCAACACTCAGGTTGACGTAGAGATAGATAGATAGATAGATAGATAGATAGATAGATAGATAGATAGATAGATAGATATATATATATATATATATATATATATATATATATATATATATATAGAGAGAGAGAGAGAGAGAGAGAGAGAGAGANTATATATATATAGAGAGAGAGAGAGAGAGAGAGAGAGAGAGAGAGAGAGAGAGAGAGGCAGGATCTCGTCGATCGTCGCATGGAGCCAGTGTTCGCCTCGGCGGACGTGAGCGCGGGTCCCTGCCCGTGCTTGACCTTCGTATCGGTCCATCGGAGCGTGCGGCCGACCTTCCCTATTGCAGACGACGATAGCGTGTACTGCGAAGCGGGCGTGCGAAGCGCTCTGCGACGAACCGAGCAAGTTCATTTGTATAACCCCGCCAGAGCCTGCCACATCAGAGGGATTGGGTTTGTGTTGATCGATCGGTTCTCTTCCCCTTCCCTGGTATTGCCTTACACTGATCTGACTATGTTGCCCTGATCCGCGGCCCACGCCACGTGGCGGCCTCGGTTTAACTGTCGCTGGTGTCTTTCGGGGGATTTTGTTCTTGGCGAAGACTAGTCCTGGGATACGAAGGTGCAGATCAATTCCCCGAACTCTCCCGCAACGTGGGCGTGCGCCCGGCTCACTTTCGAACCTGGGTTCCCTCGGCCCGCCCAACCCTAGGCGAGCCCCCGCAGGGTCATCCGCGCGGGCTGGACGAGTCTGACACCAAGGCCTGAAACTCGTTTCCGAGGTGACCGCCCCAGGGGCCGCGCGAACCAAGCGCAGCAGGGAGCAAAAAAACTTCACTTCCTCGTCCTCCTTTTTCGATTCCGTTTGCTTTTCCTTTTTGAGTTTTTGTTGATGGTCCCTCTGAAACAATATGTTCCTCTGTCTCTTGCACTCGACGACGGATCGAACCCCCAACAAGGCAACCCTTGGCCCGAAACAAGAATCCCCCGTTTCGCCCGGGTGATTCAACCCCATGACCAAAAATCCTCCGCCACAACCCCAACTACTCTGATCGGCGTTCGAAGTACGAAACGCGGCGCGGGGTGTGAGGTTTGCGCATCACAGGTGCGATACCTGCTACAGCATGTGGGCGATACCGGCCAGGGCTCGACCGGGAGCATGAGGACCGAGCTTCTTCGATGGGCCAGTCATTGTGCCTCCTCTCCGGTCCACTCCCCCTATGAACATCCTGTGAACATCACCAGTCTCTGCTGAATGCCACTGGGGGGACCAAAGGCATATCTCTAGGTGGTGGGCGCCAATCTCCCCCAGGTATGTACATGAGGCCAATGGGGACTGAAGGTGGTGGGCACCACACTTGCCCAGGGAAGTACATGAGGCCAATGGGAATTGATCCCAAGACCTTCTGAATGCCACTTGCGCGCCTTACCAACTGAGCTAGGCCGCTGGTTCACAATTTTATTCCATGACTCTGTGGGCCTTGTTTTTTTTTTCTTTTTTTTTTATGCCCAGGACTACTCTATTCTGCCGGGAAACGGGCCCGGCGTAGAAGGCGCCATGCTGGCCTGAATAAGGCACTCCTGCCAAGCCCAACCATAACCGAACCATAGCCGACTGGAACATCACAAAAGGGAGTTGCTATACTACATTTGATCTTAGGGTTGGACCCCACAGGACCACGGAAAGTAAAAACACCTCTGGTGGGAGTGCATAGACTCCAAACGGATTTGGCAGTGGTGGGCTAGGTTGTGGTGCAAACAAGTGGAGGAAGACATACAATGGGAAGAAAGCTTTGTGGTGGATGGGGTCCTGCGTAATGAGAAAGAGCTGGGCAAAGGCTGCACTTATGTGGCCTCATCGTGCAGGGCGGCCATCATGGACATAATCTGGAAGCTACGCAATGACAGACTCGCCCGCGCAAAGTTTCATTTGGATCTCAGCATAATGAGAAGCTACTTTCAACGGCCTAATCACTGTATGAGTTTTTGCTCGACTAGATAATAAAGATTGCAAAAAAGCGAAATAAAAGTAACGACCAGGCGCGAAGCGAACATAAAGCTCTCTCTGGCGAGTGACCTCTACCATCATGTATGTTACTGTAATGTACAGTAACATGAACTTGGCCAGGACCAGCATTGAAAGGTCGCTGACCTTGATCTCCACTCTTCGGATTCTGCATCACAGAATCAATCCTGCTAACCGTTGTAACTGTAAATGATCAGCATGGTCCTTACTAATGTTCGGTCCATTGTCTGGGTGGACTGGACAAAAACAGCAAGAGTTATGCACAAAAGGCCTGCCAGGAACTCCTTTAGAACCTGGGGCCTCAAAGTACGGATGTTAAAATTGAAGGTGAAGGGAATTGCACTACAGTCGTAGCTGATGGGCCCTAGGCTCCCCTGAAGGGGTATTGGTTGCCTCAATCTCCCCTAAGAAATACCTACTTTTGAGTGTTTTCCCTTTCTTCCCGTCCGCGGATTAACACAGCTGTTAGAATCTAGTGTTGTGGCTCACCTATCAACGTTTTTTTTTTTTTTAAACAAATGCTTCAGTCTATTCGTGGGGAGCAGCACGTGCTGGGAACCGGGCCCAGCGTCCCATATCGAATTATACAGATAATTGAGAAAATTTGAGGTCTTTTGAGAACATATGAGATACCAGGGTCATTACCCCGCTTCGGCTGAGAACAAACTGTGAAACAGAGTCCTACGAATGCTCGCTACTCTCAGGTTCCCTGACAAACCCTTCTAAGACTTCCCAACACCGTCTTACTCCCTGCTGAGTTCTTCCAGGCCTCACGCCCCCACTCTGCTCGGTTACAGGGCAACACAACTCGCCCCAGCTCCGACCAGCGTCATCCCAGCAGTAACCGTCATCCCAACAGTAACCCTTGGTCGTCCCTTGGGATGCCCACCCCAAAGCATCCCCAGATCTCTCTACCAGGCCTCACGCTCCTGCATCAGCAGGTTACAGGGCAACACCCCAGCACCGGCCAGCGTCGTTCTGGCATCGAACGACCACAGATCATTGAGTATAACAACATCAAAACTGCCTAAGATGGATTGCTAAGAAACCCTAAAGTCCTTTTTTTTTTTTTTTTTTTTTTTTTTTAAAAAAACTGCAGCAGGTAGCTAGTGATGGTGATAGGAGCATCCATCACTAACATCTTGCCCGCAGACTCCATTGTATTGGTGGGGAGCTGCACCCACTGGAAACCGGGTCCAGCGTCCCAAATAGATATAAATCAGGACCATAGTTTGAAAAGAGGAAGAGCGTGTGTTCTGCCTCTTCAGCCAAAAATCTTTGGCCGCCAGATTTACCCTTAAACCTAGCAAAAACTATCTCCTATCTTTTTCTTGTCCCATCTGCTATATGTCGTGGAAATAATCAACTCACCCTGTACACCAATGGATATCAACCAATGTCAATTCCGATGGGGGAAATGGGTCTAGAAAGCATTCCGGGGGTCTGAGAGTGGCATGTGGTGGAGATGAGAACCAGTCTCTGAAGAGCAGGAAATAGTCCCTCTTAAGATTTCTCCCTGTTCATCTTTGCCCGGCCATTTCACTTCTCCCAAACTGTCTCCTTCAGTTCTCCCCAACCAATTTATGTTGAACTTCTGAATATTGTTAATGATACCCTTTTTTTGATGGAAAAGTTGAATCCTTGAACGAACCACCGCCAACTGTGCTCGTATTTCCGTCTGAACAATTTGGATAATTATCTCAGATAGTTTTTTTCCCTCCAATTCTACTTCTTCTCTTTCATACACACACCTTTTATACCATAATGCCCAGAGAATGAGTTTTCATCAAATTTCAAAGAAATTACTTTGAAATTCCGAGAGTTGGTCAACCACTGGTTCCCATTGTCCCAGGAGGATGGTTTTCCAGTTTGATGGTCAGTCTCGCCCTGTTAGACCCCTCCATACACAATCCCATTTTCTCCATAACAGAACTGATCCCGGACATTGAAGAAAGATATGTTCAATGGTTTCCCTTTTTTCCCGGTTTGGGAATCTCGATAGACATGATTTACACCAGGGAACTGCCAGACCACGTTGCTATAAATTGGTGTGGTCAATAAGCCAATCATTTGTTGGCAAACATCGATGAAGTAATTGCCATTGTAGCGAGGAAAACTTAGCAGGTCGTTTATTTAAACGGGGA
The DNA here is from genome assembly GCA_003427395.1 of Chara braunii. Classification (NCBI taxonomy): domain Eukaryota; kingdom Viridiplantae; phylum Streptophyta; class Charophyceae; order Charales; family Characeae; genus Chara; species Chara braunii. Next base: position 66,692 of record BFEA01000421.1, on the reverse strand, counting down.
AAAGAAACAAACCACGTGCCCTGCAAACTCTCACTGTTAAAAAAAAAAAAGCGATGTATCGACTGTTATGACCACGTGTGGATGTCTTGTCTGTAGTAAGGGAACGATGGGTCAGACATTTGAATATCGATGCACAAAATATTCAAAATCTAAAATTATTTAATAAGAAACCCTAAAGTCCTAAGGCATTCATAAGAACAACTGACTTTTTTTCCATTCAGACTCTACCAAGTCAAAAGAATATGTGTGTCAATAAGCCTCCCCATCACGAATCAGATAGGTGAAACCTAGACCACCACCAGCATGGTTAATTTTAGCACGAACCGAAGCTCTTCCAGGCCTCATGCTCCCATCAGGTTAGGTTACAGAGTTGCACCACCTTGCTCCAGCACCGGCCAGCGTTGCTCCAGTTACGACCCCCGATGACCACTGGGACTGCCCCCGCAAACAGCCCCCCAGAGCTCTCTACCAGGCCTCACGCCCCCACTAAGCTAGGTCACAGAGTTGCGCCACCTGGCTCCGGCTCCGGCCAGCGTTGCTCCAGCATCGGTCTTCGAAGGCAAGTTCCCCTTCACCCAATGTGCTAACCTGTAACACCACTGGATGAAGCGCAAAGCTGGAGATGCCACCGAAGTGCTTTCAAAAGGCAGGCAACATTGAGTCACGTTTTATCCTCCTGCCCTCCTGCTGTCTGATCTCTACTTCATCACAACCCCATCACCACGGCGCCGACACGCCAAAACTGTCCGCGTCATACCCAGTCGCCACTTCGCGCTCGCTTGTTTCCAACCTGTAGGGCGTCACCGGGCTGCCCGCGTGAGAGCGCCAACCTGGCGGGGCGCAGCGCTCCTGGAAGCACTGCGCCCCTCACCTATCAATGGTTCTAAAATTACCCATTAGGAAATTGGTGTGGCAGTACAGGACTTAGAGACTGGGTTGTAATTTGATTATCTGGCACCCTTATGGGTGAGAGGTCTGTGAGTCATCAATGATTCTGGATACCACGGATACGAGAATTTGTGGTTGGGACGTTGGACCCGTTTTCCAACAGGTGCAGCTCCCCACCAATAGATTTGGAGCCATCAAACAGTGCAGACTCCAACCCACCAGGCACTCTTACAGCCTGACGGGTAGTTGTCTTTCATGGATGTTGTGCAAACAAACAAAAAAAAAAAAAAAAAAAAAACCTGTCAGAAAGTGTGGTCTGTTTTTCTTTCTATTCACCACAGGGTAGGGCCCTAGTGCCTCCTCCACAAAATCACTTGCTGGCCAGTATTCCAGCTTCACAGCTGGAGTCGTCAACGCCTTTTTGCACAAAGTGAATGGTGGCGAGCAAGTGCAACCAGGCCCCTGACTCACCACAATTTCCTCTTCTTCTTTTTTTGTTTGCCAGTCAATTCTCCGCGGTGATGCTAGGAGTGCTGATAAGAGCAGGCACCGCTAGCACCCCCGGGGAGGCTCACTCTATTGGTGGGGAGCAGCACCTCCTGGAAACCGGGTCCAGTGTCCCCTTTTCCTCTTTTTCTTTCCTTCGCCACCCGGCCGTCAGGGATTGTGCCACATGGCAAGTAGTGCAACTAGGCCCCTAGCCGAAAGGCCGATAAAGGTATAGGGGTCCACTTTCACCACTCCATCCCCCAGAGTTCTGAGGGCATACTCACACTGGTAGCAAAATTCACAACAATCACAGATTCCGCGATAGTATGGGGGGTCACACAGCCAGGGTAGGCATGAAAATGACACAAAAAATGGGTATGCAAAATCTCCAGCCTGACTGGCCCGCCGTGGGGGTACTACGCAATTTGCGGGCACCTCAAAAAGGTGCGCGCAAATGCATTTTTGCTTTTGCAAGAGCTGTCAGTAACCGGAAATTTAAAGAAATTTGAAGAAAAGTTGTCCATACATTCCAAAACAGTATGGAAAAAAAAAAAAAAAAAAAAAAAAAAAAAAAAAAAAAAAAAGTATGATCTTGAAGGCCTTGAGGCCGGGGACCTCACAATTCAACACCCGGCCGGAGTTATCCCAGCAGCATTAGTTGGTTTCGCTACAGCCATCAGGGCTGGACCCACCGCTGCAACGACAAATTCATTTATTCTCATCTCCAATTCATGACAATCAATCTATTCACCATAATGATTGTGACCCATGGTCTATCCGTCCCACCCAAAAGCGGTAGCAAATGCCACATTTTTTTGTGCTATTTGCGTCCAGTGTGAGTCTACACTGAATGAATCTGAAAAGGCATTGTTCTGATGCATTCAAAATGTTGGCGGATGTCAAGTCGCACTAGGCCCTGTATGCCTAGTATTTATTTTTGCAGAACTTCAGGCACGTGTCCAAATAACGGTTGCCATCATGCTACATGATGTTTTACAATTTGGCCCTCCTCTATGGTCAACAGGTTCTGGCCTTTTTTTTTTTTTTTTTTTTTTTTTTGAGACAGTTCCAATCTATTCATGGGGAGATGCACATGCTGGGAACGGGCCCAGAGTCCCATCTGAAGCATGAACAGAAACATGAACGAAAATAAGTACATCAAAAGTCTGAGCCCACTGTAACAGGTTCTGGGCTTGATTCCGGGCCACTTGCTTTTGCCATGCACCCCCTTCCGCTCTCCTCACCTACTTTACAGCTTCAAACGTGTTCTTGTGTGTTGGCCCGGTGCGGAGGGGCCCTCTCACATTTCCTGCCTCCTTTCCCCAACCACAATTTTTTTTTTTTTTTTTTTAATATTCTTCTCTCAAACCTTTCATAATCTTTCTTTCTTTTTTTTTCTTTTTTTCTTTCTTTTCTTTTTTTTAAGTCCAGGGTGTCGTAGAGGCCAGTTACTAGGCACACATTGATCGCCGGAAGCGGTCAGTCGTGCTCGCTCTGAGGAGGCGTGGCCACCACCCATCCCATCCTCACGTCAATACTCCTAGCGCATCCCCTATCCCTACTTCTTAGCGCATCCCCTATCCCTACTATCCTACCTCAGTGTGACCCGCGCTCAGGACCATCACCATACCAGCATATAGAGGGGAACTTGGACCGAACAGTAGTGACAGGCACCAGGGCTAGCTAGCGACCCAGCCCTGGTTGAAGCATAGTCGAACGAGCGTCGTCGTATGGGTACTTCGGACGCCAGGCTCAATCAATCACCTATTGGTCCATAAATTGACCAACTTAGTAACTCACGCCCTCTACTCTCCCACCACAGACCGAGCTGCATATTTAATGCGGGGTACTTATCATTTAGACGCCCATCATCATCACCAGTTGGAGCCGACCAAGCCAACCAGTGACTCACAACCTCTACTCTCCCACCACAGACCCTAGCTGTATATTTAAGGCGGGGTACTTATCATCGAGACGCATATCATCATTATCAATTGATCGTGAACACCACCCAGCCCTTTTGTGTGTGTGTGTGTGTGTGTGTGTGTGTGTGTGTGTGTGTGTGTGTGTGCGCGCGCGTGTGTGTGTGTGTGTGTGTGTGTGTGTGTGTGTGTGCCCCCTAAGTTGACCAACCAGTAACTCACGCCCTCTACTCTCCCACCACAGACCTAGCTGTATATTTAATGCGGGGTACTTATCATCGAGACGCCCATCATCATTATCAGTTGATAGTAGCCTCCTCCCAACCCTATGGTTTTGTATGTGTGTATGTAATCTATGTCATAGATGTGTGCCCGTGAGCTATATGTATGGTTGTATGCTGCTCCCCACCATGGAGCATCTGCGAAGTGAGTACTGAGTACTGGTGAGAGGTGCTCCTATCACCTCCACTAGAACATGTATGTGTGTGTGTACCTTGATCTATATATGTATGTATAATAAGCGTGCATGGATTGTGCTATCTGGGGTAGTATCTCATGTGTGTGTATATGTGGTAGCAACAGGTCTATCTGGACAGGACCCCCCCAAAGTCTGGAACCGGACTCGAACCTGTGACCTACAGTATGAAACTGGAGGGCTCTACCACTTGTACTACTGTGGGAAGTGGATATAATGTGTGTAATGTCTGGACTGGGGGAGATCATCAGCGAGACCAAAGCCAACAACAACCAGCAACCAACGTGAAGACTAGACCAGCATACAACACCCATGGACTGACCCCCTGGGTGGTGTGCAGGCAGTGTCTGCAATAGTACCATGCGTCAGCCCAGGGGAGTGTGTGTCCAGCCGTGCGTCATTCTTTTTTTTTTTTTTTTTTTATATTAAAAGGGCCCAGTGCCCAAGGCTGTCCTCTGGATA
>BFEA01000421.1:44851-62180 GCA_003427395.1 Chara braunii | reverse complement strand
CTCTTATACACATCTAGATGTGTATAAGAGACAGGTCTTATGAGTAGGTAATGGAAGGTAAAAGAAACAGAAGTTGAGAGAAGAGTGTAGAAAGAACAGAAAAAAAAAAAAAAAAAAAAAATTAAAAAAATTACCAATAAGAAGATTGAGGCCGGGGTAAGGCAAGGTGCAAATGACGAGGGCGGGCGCAGCGCTGCCGGGAGCGCTGCGCCCGGCCTGCATCGATACTGCGTGTTTGACGAGGCGCTTTCACACAGGGGAAGAGCGGCGCGATGCGACAGCGAAGTGATGGTGCCGGGTGCTTTCTATTGGGCGTGCGTGCATGGCGCGGAGTTGGCGAGTGGGGCGGCTGCAGCAAGCGACACGTGACAGTCTTCGGCTATGTCACGGTGTGGTAGGGGAGGCGGTGGCATGTTGAGGGGTCAGGAGTCCGTAGCAGGCGTGTTTGGTCGCTTTCTTGCAAGAAAAGAATCAATCCTTCCATTCTTAAAGGATTTTGAAGAACAATTTCCGTATTTGCTTGTCCAAATCCACCCACATTTGGATTATTTGTTAGAGGCTGATCTACAAGTTTATTACATATTTCATTGCAATAGATAGAGAAGATCTATGAATTATTTAATTTATTATAGGACAATTTCAGAACAAAAAGATGTAAATTATTTGAATGATAAAGTTACTATTGTTCATAATATTTATGATAAACAATAGTAAATAGTTAATATAAAAAAATACAATATCATTATTAACAAATAACATATTTATTGGTTTGCTAAGTAAGGAAAAGAAAGAAATAGAGCCTTCTTCAAGTTTTATTATGGATGAAATTGTCAAAAAGGATGATTTGAAAGGTTATCGTAAAATGGTATAAGGAATCTTTGAATTCTCAACAAGAGAGAAGTTAAATTCAATGAACTTACTTCTCTGGACTGCCCCTTGTCCCACAGGGAACAAATGCTCAAGCAGCTGCTACTTTAGCTTCACATAAATTGTGTTTGTCCACCAAGTTTGTTCAATGGTCGTAATTAGCTCAGAGTAGTATCTATAATTGTTGGTATCAGAAATCCTGTCAAGGTAAAAGTACTATCATGTTATGTTTTTTTTTGTCAAACGTCGTCTCCACAAGGCGCCTTCAAGAATCCACCGAAGAGCTAAGGTTTCTTGACGACTCCTCTGCTCTTTTTGGGTGTTGCCGGTGTCGCGTTTTCTGGAAGAAGGAGCTGCAGCATCTGTCTGGAAATACTGGCCAAGCCGTGCTGCTGGCGCACGAGTGTTCTACAATCCTCGAGTAGGCAAGCTTTTTGACGATGCGGGGATGTGGGCGTATGGGATTTCAAGGTTTTTCCTCCATGGATCTTCGATTGTGGATGGTAGGGCGGGGGAGCTGCTTGGTGCTGCGATCTACCCACGTCACAGGCTGACGGGGTTGAGATTGGAGAGGGGCTGTTTTCTCAAGAGTTTTGAACAGCCCTGTTGAGGTTTCTCTGTGCTACTATGTAGATGCCTCGTGTGCCCTAGTTGATGCGTGAAGATGCGAAGGGGTGCGAGGGCGACGGTTCCTGCGAGGTAGGAGCGACGTCACATACAAGTGGAGGGGGAGGGGGGAGTGGAAGAGAAGACTCATAGAGGATTTACGGAGGTGACTTTTCCTCGATGCTGCTTTTGCGAGAGCTTCAGGATGGTTGCCATGCTCGTGTGTCAAGACTAACTCTGTTTGCCGTGCAGATTACCTAATCGTAGGTGACAAGTCTACAAACGTTCTTTTAAGCTCATAAATTTCACAAACGTATCCACATGCATATAGTCTCTGACATCGTGTATTTCAGAAAATCTTGATCCGATTCTGTTGCTGGAAGTAGTTTTTTCATGATTTTTCGTGATTTGATTTGATCCTGTTGCTGGAAATAGTATTTTTCGTGATTCTTTGTGATCCTTTTTTGAGATCTCCAGCTAAAACTTCGATTCATCTCTACTCGTAGGGATAATTTTAGCCACTGTGTCATCTCCAGTAATAACCGCTATTACCAATAGTAACCGCTATTGCAATCAAAACTACGATCCGTTTTTTTTTTTTACTCTCAAGTCTTTGAATTTACTATGATCAAAATCACAATCTAAATCACGATCTAAATTTCTGTCTTGGTTTCTCGATAGTCATAAGTCTGATTTCAGGCATCTCATGTGTTTTTTCTAAAATGATTTTTCACAGGATTTCCTAATTTCATCTCAAATCTTATCGGTATCACGGTCATTTTGTGGTGTTCCAAACCAATTGATTCTCTCTTGTCTTCAATAGGCTTCTGAGGATGTTCATTAGTTTTTTACCGGGAATAAGGTCTTGGTGATTTCGGTTCTTGTCAGAGGAATCCACTGCGAAATTCATAGAGTTGGTCAAGGTCCTAATTAGGGCATCTAAAATTCGCTTTAAAAATCTTGTAGATTCATATGGGGCGGTTCTGTTGAGTTGGGGGATCTGTCCAAAAAGGGGGGCAAAGGGCATGAGATGACTCTTTGTGAGGACGGAGAGAGGGTTGCATCGGGGCTGTCGGAGGGGTACCAGCTAGGGAAACTTTCATCAGATGCGATTGGCGTCGGACAACTTTGGTTGTCGGATGGGTACCCGCTGATGAGGGTTTACTCTGGTGCGATTGGCCTCAGGCGGTACTGGTTCACCCTCTCGATGATGGAAACTGGAATTTCCGAGGGGGCAGGAGATTGCAGGGTGAGGATTGTGTCTTGTTCTTGCTGAGGACATGGTCGGTCGAACTCTTTACTGGGACGGAGTTGGGGAGGTGAAGGAGGTGAGTGTAGGTTCTGTTGGGTTGTGGGGGATCTGTTCAAGGTGGAGGGCAAAGGGCACAAGATGATTCTTTGTGAGGACAGAGAGAGGGTTGAGTTAGGTTGTCTGAGGGGTACCAGCTGGGGGATCTTTCATTAGATGCGATTGGCATCAGGCAGCTTGAGTTGCCGGATGGGTACCGACTGATGAGGGATCATTCTGGTGCGATTGGCTTCAGGCAGTGCTGGCTTGCGCTCTCGATGATGGAGACTGGAATCTCCAAAGGGGGCAGGAGATTGCAGGATGAGGATGGTGTCTGGCTCGTGCTGAGGATATGGTCCTTCGAACCCTTCGCTAGGATGGAGTTGGGGAGGGTGATCCGGGACCTCCCCTTCGATGACAAAGACAGAACTATTGCACTTGTTGACTTTCCGGGACCTCCCTTTCGATGACGAAGACAGAACTGTAACATTTGCAGTCCTTTGGAAAAAGATGGCGGGGTGTCACGCGTCCTACTAGTGAGTGGGCTAGCTGGTAGGATGGGAATAGAGCACAGCAGCAGCAGAGATGGTGGCTCTGCTGCAGTAAGTCTTGCTGGAGTGGGAACAAGGGGATTGACTGGGGGGTCTGTTAAAATCATGAAGTGTTATAGACATGTCTGAAGTTGTTCCAATAGCTCTGAGTCAAAGCCGGGTAATGGCCCCAGTATCTTAACTTTCAAAAGAAGCAGCTCTAAACTCTTAGTAGCTTTTTAGCCTTATTTTCATGAAATTTTCTGATGATTTTTCTGAACGTGTCTGTTATGGGACGCTGGGCCCAGTTCCCAGTTGGTGCCTATTTGTGAGGATAAGGTTGTATTTGAGGGACGCTGGACCCAGTTTCCAGCAGGTGTTGCTCCCCACCAATAGATGGAGCGTGTGTTTCCAAAAAAAAAAGGGGAAAAAAAAAAAAAAAAAAAAGATTGAGGCCGGGGTCCTCACAGTCTACCCGGAGTGACCAAACCGAAATTGCTGAGAACCGGGCTCAGCATCCCCCATATGATGATGATGATGATGATGATGATGAGCTTCTGCGCCCTTTCAATTCACCTTGAAGTTCACTACCTACCTACCACTACTCCTAAGGCTTATACAGGGGACCCCTGCAAACATAGCTTTGACACCGCTGTTATTCGTTTGGGGGTGGGGAAAATGAAACGGAGGCACAGCTACTGGCAAAATGCTCCATCTGTGCATTAGCCGGACACCCACAGGCGGCCAAACCCCATCCTTGACCACCATCGTCGGGGAAGGGGGGCAACATGCATTCCCTCTGATGGGTGGAGGGAGACAACAAAGCTATGCTCCCAACCACAAATTTATGATTTATCCATTACCCTGGATTTTTTTTTTTTTTTTTTTTTTTTTAATACTGTAATGATAATGAACAACCTGGACGGACGTCAACACATATGTGGCAGCGGTTCCCCATATTAATACTCCTTTTTGTTTAAACCACCAGTAGCTACGGCATTCTCAGGCCGCCTCTTACACGGACGAATACCGCCCCCCGCGGCAGCCCGATTCAGCCACCGCATTAACGGCGTTAGCTAAGAACGTGGAGGAACTAAGTGTTAATAAGAGAGGGGCACTGGAACTGGTTTCCAGCAGGTGCTGCTCCTCACCAATGAGAATGGGGCCATCGACAGAGTACATACACCATACACAACCCTAGGGTTGGGTGGAGGTTGATCGTAACCTCCTTCCTATATTGTTTCCTATATTGTTGTGTTACTCCCATAGGGTGTATGGTTTTTGAGTCCTGCCCTTGGAAACTCGGAGTACTCACAGTAGTACTGTCCTAAATCCATCTTACTGCAATTGGTACAGTGAACTAGACGTATCTGACTGCACAGCAACTCTTCTTTCTGTTGTTCCTTACACCGCTGAAACACCAGCCTAGGTCCTTCCTCCGTCGCCACCTTTCCTTGCAAATTTACTTTCTGTTGAGACCTCTGCATTCTCTCCTGGGCTTGCTCTGGCCCCTCTGGGTGCTCCTGTGCTTGTTTACGCGTTCTCCGTCATTGCGCCCTAATGTATGTTTCAAGCAGATCGTGCAGCGTTTCCTTTCGCACAGACTCCATTTCATATATTGCTGGTGGTCTGTTTATCTGTTTTTTTCGGCTGGTTAGGTAAGCCTTAGGCTGTTTGGCGGGCTCAGCCTGCCAGTGGCTGCCTGAACCTTCGGCTGGCTGCCTGCAGTGGCTGTTTGCCTGTTTGGAAGCCTGCTGGGCTGGGCTGGGCTGACTGGCTCGCTGGCCGACTGTTTGCAGGCTTTTTGGCGGTCTCGTTGGGTGGTTGGGTCGTTGCACGTTTCTGTCCATGTTTCTGAGTTAGTACACTGATTGCTTCCAGCTGTTTTAAATTGGCTGTGTTCAATGGATTGCGGTTTTCGTTTGGCAAATTTGCGTGTTTCGGAGTTTATGGCTGTTCGGGTGGCTCTCTCTGGCTGTGTTCCAGCTTGTCTGTTTGCCTACTAGTAGCTGTTTGGCTGTGTTCAATGGATTGCGGTTTTCATTTGTTTGTTTGTGGTCTTTAATTAAAAATCCAGGCACACAAGGGCGCCCCATCTCTTCTGCCGCGCGTCAGTCTCGTCGCTCTTCCCCGTCAAAGATGAAGAAAAAAGGAATTTTTATCTGAACAAAGAGGTGCCTCTGTGGGAGCAGCCCTGGCTGTCAGTGTGACCATCTGATCCCGGGAGTCTCCTACTGGTACCCCGAACACCTCAAGACCACCTTCGCTTACGACCAAACCTTCCTCCTAAGGACGCCCACACGCCCGTCGTCAGGCGAACTACTGTCGTCAGGTGCGTTAGTACTCTTTTTCACCTCTACCGTCTTCACCCGAATCGAACGCCCGGTCATTATCGCTGCATCTGTGGACCGAAAGTTGTGCCAAATACAGCTATAATGACCGGGCATTCTATTCGGCTGAATACGGTAGTCTGTACAGCTGGAATCATGCCTTGGCATGGATTGTTCGGACTCCGTCAGAGTTTGGCTTCAAGTAAGGGTTGACATCTGATGATGGGGTTTGGGTGCGGAAAATGAGGCTTGAGCTTGCTTGGAAAGATCATCATAAACTACTAACGTATGACGTCCTTTATACATGAAATTTTCTACAAGGGAAGCGGCCCCAGTACAAGGTGCAAGGTATATTGTAATGTAGCAGGAGAATTTAATTTTAGCAGTTTCTGCTACTACTATGGTATAACATAAAGCAGTCTGAGAGCGATCTACAAAAGTATTCACTACTCGAGCAACTGAAGAAGCTTTTTGACTAATAGCTACATAAACACATGGGATGACACTGTTCCCTATCTCTGCGACAGTCGTACGTGTGGCAATTTTTTACAGTTACTGTAAGGACAGTGTCCACGCGGCTATTCGTTGGACAGTGAAGGGGGACTGTATTGTACATCCATGAAATGCCATTGTCTATGACTGTGCATGCATTGGATGTATACAGTGCACCTTGAAGTTCGCTGTTGCATTCACTTTAGTACGTAAATGGTGCGTGAATCTGCAGATTCTGCACCAAATAGATCACAAGGGAATGAAAAAGAGAGGATTCCGAAGAACGGCTGTGACAGTCTTCAAGTTCTGTATTATATGTTCCAGCTTCAAGCCACCAGTACATCTGAAAAAGCAGATTGAGCCTCTCCTAAAAATTTGGAAGCCATGGACCTTCGATAAAATGAATCGGTGGTTCATGGCCTCCTATATTTTCTTAGGAGAGGCTCAATCTGCTTTTCCTAAGTTTTTCTGATGTACTGGTGGTTTAAGTTTTTGGACTTTGGGTCCATTTGATGACAAAAGCTCACCAAAGTTCACGGAGCCAAATTATTGCTCTCGCGGCCGGCAACATTTTGGCTTTCACGACTCGTGGGTAACTGCACTGATGGAGTGCTGTTTAGCATGATTTTGACCATACAGCGGGTGATCTTGTGGTCGATCGCAACTGCAGTGCAAAGTCTCAAAGCCTGTCAGACCAGTGGAAGGCATCACCATGACTCCATGAGCATATCAACACCTGTTGAAAACCGCCAGCCTCACCAGGCCAGCAGAATAGAAGAGTCATTCTTAACTCTAAATCTGTGTTCAAAAACGTTGCTCGTTGGTTGTAAACTTGTACTAACGAGCTTGACATCCTGTGGCATTCGCATTCTACTGGATGTCAAGCTGGTTACACAGAGGAGAGCTGATGAGAAGAAAGGTGGACTGACGTGGTTGCGTTACGCAGAGGAGAGCTGGTTACAAGCTGGCTACACAAAGTTGAGCTGATTACAAGCTGATTACAAGCTGGTTACACGCTGGTTACAAGCTTGTTTACAAGCTTGTTTACAAGCTGGTTTACAAGCTGGTTTACAAGCTGGTTTACAAGCTGGTTACACAATGTCATAGGAAAGCTGGTTACAAGCTGGTTAACAAGCTGGCTACATGCTGGTTAACAAGCTGGTTAACAAGCTGGTTACAAGCTGGTTACAAGATGGTTACAAGCTGGTTACAAGCTGGTAACAAGTTGGTTACAAGTTGGTTACACCGAGGAATGCAGGTGTAAAGGCGGTTTACACATCTGAGAACTGGTTACAAGCTGGTTACAGATAGTTGATCTGATTACAAGCTGGTTACAGATAGTTGATCTGATTACAAGCTGGTTACAGGCTGGTCACAAGCTGGCTGCAAGCTGGTTACAAGCTGGTTTACAAGCTGGTTTGCAAGCTGGTTTACAAGCTGACTACAAGCTGGTTACAAGCTGGTTACAGATAGGAAAGTTGGTTACAAACTGGTTACACCGAGGCACGTGGGTGTAAAGCTGGTTTGACATCTGAGAGCCAGTGAGAGGTGGTTACAAGCTGCTTACACATAGTTGAGCTGATTACAGGCCGGTTACAGGCTGGTTACAAGCTGGTTAGAAGCTGGTCACAAGCTGGTTTACAAGCTGGTTTACGAGCGTCGAAAAATCTTAACAGGAGTGACAGACAGAGAGGCCTAACTGTCAATCAGACATTATCAGATGCACTGCTCTCCTTGGTCATCGTACCTTGGTGACTGGCCCTCGATGACATGCTTAGCCCGTTCAGGAATATCAAGTCCATGCACTAGAGCAGGAGTGATAAACTTTGCAACCTAGATTTTGTTTTGGTTCGCAACTTCGCACTCATGAGACAGGATTAATACGTTCACAAAAAATGTCCATGCATTACTAGGTGGAAAATGAAAAACCTACAGACGCCTACAGAGGATATAATAGTAGAGTCATCTTTGTCATCATCATTCGGGCTATCGAGGGGAGTGATAAGCTTATTAATCCGTAGTATTTGAAACAAACCTCAAAGAGGGATGATAGGCCAACACTAACAGAAAGCCTTTACCAAACTGTAGTAAAAAAACTCCAATTTACACCCTAAGCTTCCTCCCCCACCCCTAATCGGCCTGTGGGTTACTTCAGCCGCTAGAGCAGCAGCAATTTGCTTTTCCTTTTTTTTTTTTTTTTTTTTTTTTTTTTTTTTTTTTTTTTTTTTTTTTTTTTTTGTTGTTGTTGTTGTTGCCGCACCAGCGACTTTGCGAGAGAAAAACCAACACTGCAATCTCTCCTTTCTACAACATGATAATTGCATAACACTAATTTAAGGTTGTGGGCTTGAACAATTGCACCAAATTTTCTATTTTCTAGAATACAGTTGGTGGGTGAGCTGATTAATATGTCACTTCATGCGGTGAGAAAGGACCAGTCTGGACCCACATATTACATGTTTGCTAACTTTGGTTCCTTGAAATGTCTCCCTGACCAGCATAATTGTGTCTATATACATTCTCACAGGGGTGCGGCTCCAGGGATTACTGAACTCCATTTGGATTGTTCTTTTTCACGTTTTTTTTTTTTTTTTTTTTCAATGAAAAGAGCAACTCCTTTGAGATCATACCATGATTAAACAGACCGGCCCCAGGCATATCATAATTATTTTATTCAATTATTTTATTCAATTATTTTATTCAATTATTATATTCAATTATTTTATTCAATTATTTTATTCAATTATTTTATTCCGTTTCATCTAGTTCCATCATGATCTGGATTCGAACTCAGGTCTGTCTGCATTTCAACAGCTCGTGGCCCATGGGTGTCACGGTATCAACTTGTCAACTGAGCTAGCTGCATTGGGATTGGCTTTTAAGTTTTAACTTTTAAGTTTTAGGTTTTAAATCACCAGACTGAGCAGTGACTACCCCGCCCAGGTATAATGGTCCTGCGCCTAAATTCGCCATGAGCGCATAAAAAAAAAAAAAAAACGACGTGGGCCTGCTTTTAGCTGGGGCCGCCAGCCATTTGGGTCCGGTACTCGAACCCCCGAAAAAGGTGGCAGTAAACGAGCCGCATAATACGTGTTTTTCAAGTGCCGGGGAAAGGTACTGGTGGTTTACGCAGCATACTTGCCAGCGCATCTTTCCCGGGCCCACGAAATGCAGTGGCTTCTTCTTTTGCATTTTTTTCCTTTGATATTTGGCGCATACTGAAAATTGTGGCTTCCAAAATTATATCCTTTAGGTGGTGGGTTCGTAATCTACTAGCCAAGCCTGACTTTTTTTTTCTTTTTTCTTTTGCTTGACATGGGTTATCCAGCTTGGTTACTGAAAATGATATCCTTTGGCCCTTTGGGTGGTGGTCTGGTGACCAAGCTCGCTGCATAACCGGTTAATACGCGCTTTCAACTTGAACCTGTGGATTTGAAAGTGAATATTGTAGCAGGGGCATGACTGAAATGGACAGTGTCAAGCTTTGAATACAACTGCAGCCAAGTTGTGGTTAACCGAGGGTTACTCAGAGGCAATAGTACACACTATGGGCGATCTGGAAGAATAGATGCAAGACTGCTAGTATAGAAAGAAAGACGCACCGTCCAGATAAGGATCCGAAGGAGGAAGTTCAACTAGTAAGGGACCAGATAGAACTCAGAATCTGGAGCACAATGGACGAGAGTCAGATAGAGGATCGACCCAAAATGAATCCGGAGAGAGTGAGGAGCAATAAGGTCGTCCTTCGTCAAGGGAGTACTGGTACTGTACAGTCTTCAGTCTTCACTCGGATAGAACGCCCGGTCATAATAGCCCTCTCTCTCTCTCTCTCTCTCTCTCTCTCTCTCTCTCTCTCTCTCTCTCTCTCTCTCTCTCTCTCTGGGGCCCAAGTCCCACTAGCATCGTGCAGTTGTACGTGCAATTTTCACTCTGGATAGAGCTGTAATGACCCTCCGACGCCTCCGTTCTATTCGGGTGAACACAGTAGGGGAAGAGACACTGGCAAGATTGGAAGGCGACAGGATCCAGTTTAGATGATGGGCAAGGAAAAGCCAATCAGAGGGAAACACAATTGGGAGTTTGGGAGAGCACCCAAGCCACTGGCAGTTCATAGGCGCCCCACCGTAAGAGATCCAGGAAGCATGGAATAGGAAGAGGATCATGGTATAGGTGGAACCCAGGCTGCAGAAATGACGACGGTAAGAAGCTAATTTGAGTAGAAACCATGTTAGAGGAGATGGAGGGGGAACCACTTGGGAAGAGAGGGAGGAGATAGAATAGGCCTGGGGGGTAGAGAGGGCTTCAAATTTGTAGAAAAGGGCCATATTAAGAAAACCAAGGGTGGAGAGGCAAAGGTAAGTAGAAGGTTGCAATCAATGCTGCCGGGTAAGGCGGGGGAAGAATAGGGAACAAAGGTGAGGCTAAAAAACAGGGGCGGAGAACTTGGGAGAAGTGGTATATTGTTACGAAAAGGAAGTAATTAATGCTGTGACTCAGGATCCTCTGCCCACAACGGGGGAAGCGTGGCATAACAATGTCTGATGTAAGGGACGCTGGACGGTCACCCGGTTGGGCCGGCTCCCAGCACTTCAATGTAAATGGTCCTGATATTCAAACCAAAAAAAAAAAAAAAAAAAAAAAAAAAAAAAAATTGCGATTAGCACTGGATCTCCCTGCACCAAGAAGAAAGCTAAGAGACGGTTACCATCTTATCCCAAGCATAACGCATATGCCTTGTATTCAAATTTTCCCAGGACATCTATTCTTGAAGCTCATTTTTCCCAAATAAAATGTAATGATCTCCAATAGAGTGCATACAGTTGTATTCGAACAGAACATGTGACGTCTACTCGGATTTCCAGTTGAAGAGTGTTTTTTTTTTTTTTTTTTTATTATTATCAGAACCTTTTGGTTCTGGCTCCTTTTCCATTTTGGGGAGCATCAGTCCGGTTTCTATTCCACTGGCAGTACTCACACACGCTCCTCCCCCTTATGGTTGGAAGGCCCTAAGGAAGGATGTACCACCCCTCACCCCTGCCTACGTAAGCCTGGTCTATTTTGCTTATGTCCTCTGTCGCCAGTCTGACTTCTCCATTGCTTTGGTGTTTGTAGCTTGCCTACTTGGGCTCCTTCCAGCCAATTCCTCTCAGCTCCTTGAGTGTCAGATTTTCCTTACTTGCTAGAACTGCTGGCTTCAAGTTCAACTTGGCCCTCTGCAGTCGTCTTTGCAAAAACCCTAAACCCTATCGCCCCTGCTTGCTGCTATCCTTTGGTAAGGCCCTAAACCCTGCAGTGGGCGACTTACTTGAAATTGAGGACCTAATCCGCCCCTCATTTGGTTACTAGTGCTTTTAACTTGAACTACTTCCTCCGACGGGAAGAGAGATTCTTGTACCAGTGTATAGTTGCCTATCCGGAGCCCATTGCCATTCCTGTCAGATGGGTCGTGCTTCTAGGTGGGTCTGAGGTCTGCGGTGGGGTATCTAATCTGTTGTGTCTCCATTGGCCAAAAATATTTTTTTTTTACTTTTTTGATTCCTTTGTGGACCTTAAACCCTAAACCCTCTAGTACTCCCTCAGATTCGTTTTCCTTGTTTTTTGCGGTCTAAAGAACCTAGAGTTAGCCTTAAACCCTAAACCCTAAAACCTACCACTTTCGATGTCCCTCCTCCTTCTCTCCACTCCCGAAAGTCGGGGCCTTTCCGTGACTTTCCACCAATCTGTGAGGCGGTCTTCTGCTTACTGGTACTTTCCTGTAATCCTAAGTCCTGCTTCTACTAGGTGGGTCAGAGGTCTGCGGTGGGGGGGTTCGTCTGTTGTGTCTCCAATGACTCTCCATTGTGGACCTTAAACCCTAAACCCTCTAGTACTCCCTCAGATTATTTTTTCCTTTTTCTGCAGTCAAAAAAAAAACTAGAGCTAACCTTAAACCCTAAACCCTAAAACCTTCCTCTTTCGCTGTGCCTTCTCCTTCTCTCCACTCGCGAAAGTCGGGGCCTTTCTGTTGCTTTCCACCGATCTGTAAGGTCGTCTTCTGCTTTGTGGACCTTAAACCCTAAACTTCTCTCCACTCGCGAAAGTGGGGGGTTTAGTTTGTTGTGTCTCCAACGACTCTCCATTGGCCAAAAATAATTCTTTCTCTTTTGGATTCCTTTGTGGACCTTAAACCCTAAACTCTCTAATACTCCCTCAGATTCTTTTTTCCATTTTCTGCAGCCAAAAAAAAACTAGAGCTAACCTTAAACCCTAAACCCTAAACCCTACCTCTTTCGTTGTCCCTTCTCCTTCTCTCCACTCACGAAAGTCGGGGCCTTTCTGTTGCTTTCCGCCGATCTGTGAGGCGGTCTTCTGCTTACTTGTACTTTTCTGTAATACTAAGGTATGCGGTCTAAACCCTGTTTGCAGCGAGCTGCTGATAATATTGCATTTTGAAAACAACCTCTCCATGCACTCTCCTCTGTGGTCCTGCCTACTTTTTAATATCTTCTGTCTCTTCCCATTTCCCTGATTGAATTTCCCTATCTCCCCCCTATGTTTCTTGCTTATTCTGTCGTATTTCCTCCTCCATGCTTGACCCACCCTCATTGCTCAGGTCTGTTCGTTGACATTCCGTGTCCCACTTCTGGAAATTCAGAAAACTTCAAAACTGTTGGCTATCTTTGCTATCTTTGCTATTTTCCCTTCCAAGAGCGAAATGTTTTCGAAGTTTTTTTTTTTTTGGCATGATTCTCTTTCTCTCGGGTCTGTTGGCTTTTCCATCTTCTTTACTTAACTTTTTCGGATTTTTTCCTCTGAGCTCTGATTTCTGTTCCACACTAGTTCCTTCACATCCTTCCATGCTTTTAGTTTTTCCATCTTCTTTACTTCAACTTTTTCGGAAGTTTTCCACTGCTCTCTGATTTTTGTTTCCACTATAATTTCCTTCACCTCCTTCCATGCTTTTAGCTTTTCCATCTTCTTTACTTAACTTTTCCACTGATTTTTGTTTCCACTTTTTCCACTGCCCTCTGATTTTTGTTTACACTATAATTTCCTTCACCTTCTTCCATGCTTTTAGCTTTTCCATCTCCTTTGCTTAACTTTTCCACTGCCCTCTGATTTTTGTTTCCACTTTTTATGCTGCCCTCTGATTTTTGTTTCCATTTTTTCCACTGCCCTCTGATTTTTGTTTCCACTTTTCCCACTGCTCTCCGATTTCCGTTTCCACTATAATTTCCTCAACCTCCTTCCATTCTTTTAGCTTTTCCGTCTTCTTTGCTTAAAACTTTTTACACTGCACTCTTATTTCTGTTTCCACTATTTCCTTCACCTCCTTTCATGCTTCCTCGCTTGGTGTCTTCTGGTTGCTGAGAGTTTCCTTGCAATGCCATCTGGATCTCCATATCATGCATAAGGTGGCTTTTCTAAGTAAATCCGCCATGATTCGTTCCTCCGAGTCCTCATTCAGATTATCTTCACTCTCCCTTGGTGAAAGTAGGTAGTAGCTGTTCGGGACTGACGGGAACTGGTTAGGGGAGATCATAAGCTCCCAGGGCTGACCCCATATTGAATTTCACTTTTCAAATACGGTAATACTCAAACCTCTTCTTTTGAAGGACCGGAAGGGAGGCACAGTGACTGGCCCATTGAAGAAGCTCGGTCCTGATGCTACCGGCTGACCCCTGGCCGGTATCGCCCACCTGCTGTAGCAGGTATCGCACCTGCTGGTGGGTGCAGCTCCCGCATGCTCCCTCGTTGGAGGCTTGAGCATGGATGTGGCTGCTACGGGGTTCCCCGTAATACTATAATGACAATAAAAAAAGGCCTGAAAGGCCGTCCTGTCCAGATTTGACAGGTAATTGAATTGGTTGGGCTTCAAAGAATTAGCCTTTTTTAATATTAAAACAAAATAAATGAAAATCTTTTCCTCTTTTTTTTTTTTTTTTTTTTTAATTTAATTTAATTTTATTTTACAAACAGCTCATCTATTGATGAATGGCGAATTGGCAATCAGTGAGGAAGCAACGCCCACCCTGATGGGGGGCTGAACCTGATCCCACAGGTCTGCAACTCTGCACACCTGTCTCTTATACACATCTAGATGTGTATAAGAGACAGCTATTGATGAATGGCGAATTGGCAATCAGTGAGGAAGCAACGCCCACCCTGATGGGGGGCTGAACCTGATCCCACAGGTCTGCAACTCTGCACACACCCCCTACAACAGGTTTACCGAACTTCATGCGGTGATCTCACTGCTAGTGGCTGCGGCTCTGAGGGTGGTTCCATCTACGGTTTGTGGCAACGGTTCCTGTTCACAGTCCCACCTTCATCCACGGTCCCACTCTGCAAGTGGTGGGAAAAGCTCAACTCAAACAGGAGAAAGCACTGGCCCGTACTGTACTGGAAAAAGCTCAAACAAGTGGGAAAACTTGGCCTACTCTACCCAGACCGACATCCCTCGTCACCTTAAATTTGCTCCAGGACCTCCAAAGTCAAATAGAAAGCATACGCGATTTAAACGTCGAATGGAAAGCAACAACCTATGCCTTCTATTCGCCTCGAACACATTCGCATGCTCTATGTTCAGCGGAAGATGGCTGTGCGACGTGTGTGTATTCTAGTTTGCGTTTGATCCATCATGCTTAAAAAATTTTCATTTCTACAAATCGGCGCCCTTCTTTCCATCACCACCACCTCTGTAGCAAAAAATGTCGACTTACGTCCCTCAGCCCCCCCCGCCTCCCGTCCCGAATTAACTTTCAAATGACCTCGATCCCGAGGGCTCGACAGGGCCTTTACGGACCCTGTCCCAGGCCACCTTGAATTCAGTGAGTCCGGAAAAGTAAAGCGGGCGCCGGGCAGGGTACTACAGTACCATAGGCCTGGCTCAGTTGTTACACCCCTGAACTGTCAAAGTACAGACCTGAGTTCCTGGCATTGCCTCCATAAGAGGCATATGTGTCAAATTATTTACTAACATTATAAAATACTGTTTAAATTTTAAATACTACAATTCTGAATTACCTTGGGCCGGGCCATTCAACGATGATATCTCAAGGCTTTTAAATAAAGGGGGGTCACCCTTTATTTGAAAGAGGAAGAGGAGGAGGAAGAGGAAGAGGAAGAGGAAGAAAAGAGAGACAGCGGGCAGGGCAGTACCAACTGGCCTTCTCCAGTTGGTACACCCCTGAACTGCCAAAGTACAGACCTGAGTTCAAACCCCACTGGAAACAGAAGAGTAAAAAATCCTGCGAATCGGATTCTGAATTACTACCTATGGACGGCCAGTTCGATGATGATATGTAAAGGTCTGTCGCGCTTTTTCAAAGAGGAAGATCATCATGATCATGGGGAAAAAGAGAGAATTTCAAAGCGAGCAGGGTACTGGCGATTTCAATTTGTAAACCCAGTTTGAATGAATTGCTCAGGGTAGGCAGAAGCCAATCCCCTTGTTCTCCCCTTGGCATTTATTTACGGGGTCCCCAACTGCATATGGACATCTTTTTCCTTTGCCAGACGTATTGATCCCCCCTTCTGTCCATGTCACCCCCAACTCTGCATTTGTCAGTACCACCAGACATCCCTCCTTTTTCTGGTACCCTCCTCAAACTATTCCACTTACTGTTGGGCCCATCGTTGGGCCCATTGCTGGGCCCATCGGTACCCTCTTTACCCCAAATTGAATACAATGTGCCATCATAATGGCATCATTATTGCTAGATTTAGACTGAAAGATACCCCAAGTACAGCTATAATGACCTTATACTGTCACATTGTATTTGGGTGAAGAAGGTAGTCTCCCATAGTTTTGCTTTTGAAGAGGACTTAGTCTGTTCCGACCTGCAACAGTCCTTCAAGTCTTACAAAACTCCAGCTAGCAGACTACCGTCTTCACCCGAATAGAACGCCCTGTCATTAGAGCTGTATTTGGGGCGATATTCTGTCCAGATGCAGCGTTAATGACCGGCCGTTCTATTTGGGCAAGGTCGGTTACGGTAGTCTCGCCATGCCTCCAACCAATGGGCCTAGCTCAGTTGGTACACCCATGGACTGTTCAAATACAGACCGGAGTTCAAATCCAGATAGTACCACCAGGTGACCAGAAGAAAATCATTCTGAATTACCTGGAGCCGGTCAGTCCAATGGAGATATATATCAAGGCCGTTGCGCTTTTAAAAAGGAGGAGAGGAGGGAAAAAAAGAAGAAAGGAAGGAAAAAAAAGGGAGTAGTCTTTCCTCCTTCTGCTCCAAGCCATACCGCGTTGGGTTCCCCTTTGCATTTCAGACTAAAGTCGTAGCATTTAATTTACCAAGGGACACTTAATAAGTTACAAGAATCAGGAACACATTTTGAAAAAAAAACAAAAGAAGTAGTAGTAGTAGTAGTAGTAGTAGTAGTAGTAGAAGAAGAAGAAGAAGAAGAAGAAGAAGAAGAAGAAGAAGAAGAAGAAGAAGAAGAAGATAAGGTTGGACTAGCATCATCGATGACACGTACCACACACTGAGAAACGAACAATTTGAAAAGAAAATTTTTAAAAATTTTGAAGTTTTAGTCACCAATCAATAGCACAGTTTGGGAAGCACGACTGTACTTGAACAGGATCTGTTCTGTAGGTCGCACACTTTGAAATTCCTGGATGTATTGGGGGCACAGGACCCGGTTTCTAGCAGGTGCTGCTCCCCACCAATAGATCAGATCAACTGGGAGCCCCCTGCTAGGGGGAGAATCTATGCTCCTATCACCCCGCCTAGCAGGCCGAAGCTGGCTTTTTTCAACAAAGAAAAAGAGAAAAAAAAAGAGAGACATTATCCTGTATCTAGGAATACAGATGACTCATCAGACCTGAACGATGAGGTGAGACCTCCACCTTAGAGGGGGTGGGGGTGGGGGTGGCCCGGGTGGGGGGTCGAGGGGAGTTAAGAACAGTTTTCAGAAGCATCGAAACTCCCTCAGAACTTGTACACTGGGTTTCATGACCATACAGTTTTGCAAAAGTACTCAGGATCATCTGCTGGATTGAAAATTTGCTCGTCTAGCGACTTAATGACATGAATAATTAGCTGCTCATGTGTTGGGAAAAAAAAAAAAAGACAGGAATCGCCTGCTCAAAGGGCATACTCCCGCTAGTATGTCATGTCCTTGCCAGATAGTTCTGCTGATGTATATGCCTTAAACATACCCTCTGCTTAGCCGAGGCTACCGTAGGCAAACACCATGGTAAATATCATCCACAT
>BFEA01000421.1:24078-44676 GCA_003427395.1 Chara braunii | reverse complement strand
ATATCTTTTCCCAACAGTCAGTTGCTATTGAAGTAATACCGCCAATAACCGCACCTGCACCAGCATTTGAATAGCACACTAAATAGAAATCACACCTTCAAACGATCCTCCGAGGATGCTTCCAGGATCCTTCATTGGTGAGTCGTGTGCCCCCTTGGAGCTTTATCTCTCCATTGCTCTTTCTCTGTCAATGTGATCTGCTCCGCTGGACTAATTCATTCTAGACATCTGATAATTTCAGAAGCGTACTAGTCTGGTGCTCTGACTATCATGCTTATGACATTGTGCTTAACCTTTCAGTGGTCTTGCCTTATGCGGGCCCATTTGACGTCAGACTGTGAACGAGTACTGAGGCTCGACGTCATCAAATTGCCGCTCGCATATGTTCGTAAGTTATGTTTAGTATATATTGCAATGCTAGGAGTGCAATACCACGTGGCACGTACTAGTACGGTAGATTGTACTGAGACTTGCCCATCGGACGAATGCGACCCCGCCACACTGTCAGCGGCTCCGTCACTCCTAACAAGCGTATCAACTGGTCGCTCTTGCATGACCAGTTATTTGTTAAGGTTACTCGCAGCGGTGTCAGACACAGCGGCGTCAGATGCAGCACGCACGCTTCTTTCATCACTCTGCAATGTCTGCATGTATCTTGTCCCTATCTAAAGTGTTTTACACTTGTGGGTGTGGTTGGGCTGTGGTCTACTTGTCAGGATCTTACTAGGCAGCTATCACTGCATCTGGTGCAACCGTCGACGGATTATCTGGCTTGCCGCGCATCGCGCTATCGTACCCTCCGCGTTCCTCGTCCGGGCTGATACGCAGTAATTCAAATAGCTCGAGGGCCCAAAATACCACCCCCATTGTGAGTGACGTCCAAAGTGTAATGCAGAGGGCACCGATGAGCTGAGCCGCAAGCAGCCTTCCACCTCCTCCATAGAACAGTCCGGAGTACTCTCCCTGCCAACGAGGGTACACTTGCATGAGATAGTCCTTCTTAGCAAGCAGTCCAGCGGCCGTGACTCCAAGCAAACCGCATCCTGCATGCAACTGGAATGCCTCCAGTGGATCGTCGTATAAGAGCTGCTTCGCTAATGCATTCATGCCGATCAACACCCATGCAGCGAGCATGCCTATGAGGATAGCAGCCCACGGCTCAATTACCGCGCACCCTGCAGTTACGGCTGCAAGTCCTCCAAGGAGACCATTACACACGTCCGGCACATTCCAGTACCCGGTGATCGCCCTCCTGGCAAGGAGTGTGGTAAATGCGGAGGTGGCAGCACTTAGAGTGGTGGTGACGGCGGTCCTCGCAACGACGACATCCTTCGCAATGTTCGCGACGGGAACAATAGAGGTCAGGGAGCCAGGATTGAATCCATACCACGAAAACCACAGCAAGCAAGTCCCAAGAACTAACAAGGTGTCATTTTTTTGCTCCTCCGGCTCCGGCAGAGATAATCCCTTTCCCTGTTTGCGTTCCCGCTTCTCTTTCACGGCGAGGCGTTCACCCTCTATCCACGAACCCCAAAACCCGGCAATCCCCCCCGTCAAGTGAACGACACTGCTGCCTGCGAAGTCCACCATACCCACACCCAGAAAAGGGTTGATCTTGAATGGGCTGATCCAGCCGCTTGGCGCCCACACCCAGTGCGAAACAACAGGGTATACGAATCCAGTCAGGAAACTGACGTAGACGAGATAACCTGTGACCTGCGTTCTCTCGGCGATTGAACCACTGGTGATCCCTGCTGCGACCCCAGCGAATGCCCATTGGTGCAACCAACGGCTCGTTGGGTTCACAGGGTTGCCATTCTCCAGTGTAGGGTGGTGGAAATTATGCATGGCGAAATTACGTGTGCCAATGAAGCCGTTATGGGGTGGGCCTCCGTACGCAAACGCGTACCCAAAGAGGTAATAAGCAATGGCCCCGACGGCAGCGTCCATGACGTTGTAAAGCATGATGGTCAACGCGTGCGTGCGATTCACTGAACCGGCACAGAGCACGGCGAATCCGGCTTGCATCAGGAAAACAAGGTATGCTGAAAACAGCAAGAACATGGCATCCGTGCCGGTGACGGCATCTTCTGAGCGATTCTGCACGGCACAGACCAAGGATATCAATACCTTCGAGGAGTTTGGATCCAAGTGGGACGCAGCAGCAATCGCCTCCAGCACCTCCTGGTGGGTACTGTTCTTGCACTGGTCGGACGCCATCCTGTGCAGCCCTGGAGTCCACAACTGGAACACGCACAAGAGCCGGAAGTTTATAAGGTTGATGTTATTATGATGAAATGGGATGCTGGACCTGTCTCCAGCAGGTGCCGCTCCCCACCAATACATTTTTTGGAGCACCCACTAGGCCTTCTAGAGGGAGATGCCTGCATCACTCCCTCTACCATACCAGGACTGGCGTTCTCTTTTCTTTTTTTTTAGAAAAAAAGAAAACAAAGAAATAAAGGAAGAAAGGAGGGAAAGAAAGAAAGAAAAGGGAGGAAAGAGAAACTGAAAGCCCCAGTCTGATTATCAGATGTCAGATGAGATGCCACCTATAGGACGAAGGGCCTCGCCACACCACTCTCAAAACAAAAAAACAAAAAATGAGTGCATCTTCCTCGGAAAGTGGCAAGATGCATGTGTCACTATTCATAGGAAGGGATTCATTTTGCCACTCTTTGCGGGAACATGCACTCAAAACTTTTTGTCGTTTCGACAATTGTGTGACGGGACCCAGACCCAGTAAATCCAGGCTCAACTTAAAGTTTGCGGCTTAATAAGGTCATTGAAAGAGGTGCGCTGGTGGACAGTTGGGGAGAGGGGTAACAATTCAAGCGTGCATTGGGAAGGACGGGGGTTATCAATTATACTTTCAGGCAAGAATATGGAAGAAGAACGTTGGGCACCGACTTTTCGGCAGGTTGTTGGGGGTGTCTGATACATAATTTATTAATTTAATATGGGCTGCAACCCCCTGGTAATATGGGCTGCAACCCCCTGTAATATGGGCTGCAACCCCCAGGCCTGGTAAGGGGGTCATAAAAGAGCCAAGATGTAGGTTGGACTTG
This sequence comes from Chara braunii, assembly GCA_003427395.1. Taxonomy (NCBI): domain Eukaryota; kingdom Viridiplantae; phylum Streptophyta; class Charophyceae; order Charales; family Characeae; genus Chara; species Chara braunii. The sequence continues at coordinate 41,608 of BFEA01000421.1, read as the reverse complement.
GATGTCAGCTACACCGCCCCACTGAAAGCCATCATACGGAGTCATAGTACCAACCAGAACTGGAGGGGGAGGTCTCGGAGAGGTAATAAACGTCATACGAGGGTAGCTGAAACGAAAAATTGTGGACCACCTGTAAGTGTAATCTGAGCTGATCGGAGCCACAGTGCCGTCTTAAAATAATATTATGTGGGTCAAGACGAATATGTCCCCGATGCACTGTGAGGAATTATTACTGAGGATCGACCTACACGTACGTATATGTGACTGATTGGTTGCAACATATTGTCTTTGCCTCAATGCCTGCAAGATAGGCATGGGTCGCTACCTACCTCCCTTGACCCATAACTGATTCTCGACAATCGTAATGGGGCAAGGCGAGGTACACAGCCAATCAAATGGAAAAACTGACTACAGCAAGCATGCACGAAGACCGAAAACAGTCCTTTGACAGTTTTATTTTGGGAATAAGCTCAGAAGAATGCTGGTATGAGTTTGGACCTGCAATAGTTAGTGGACAATGTGCGTTTAGGGCATCAGGCCCCGCTGTGCACGCACGGCCTCGAACTGGCACCTTCAGCCTCAAGAACAAGGTCTTGTAACCACCACAACCCTTGGAAGTGTTAATACCGGCCACCTCCAGGACTGTTTGAACTCACCCCACTCACACAACACCACACCACGGACACGGCAATCAACACACTGCGCTCGGACAACACGCAGCCCACCACCGGTCCTCGGCCTCAAGAACGAAGTCTCGTAACCACTACAACCCTTGGAAGTGTTATAAAAACTGGATTCATACCAGCCGTGATATCCAGCCCACCTCCAGTGCTGTAGCGTCCTTGAACTCACACCACACACACAACACCACACCAGGGACACAGCACCATGTCCTGCAAAAAAGACCAGCCTGGCCGAAACTCAGACAGGAAAAGGGGGTTTCGTGCTGCAAATAAGTTCAGTGCGAAACTCAAACTGCAAACTTTAAGCAGTTCAGCCCACGAGCGCAACCAAATGCACAAAAGTTGTCTGAAACTCAAACTGCAAAAATGTTCGGTTGAAACTCAAACCGCAAAAAACTTCAGTCCAAAACTCAAAGTGCAAATCTTCCACAGCTGACTCAAATCCCTCCGCACAGCAGCACAGGGATTTGAACTGGCACACTCGGCCTGAAGAGCGAAGCATCGTAGCCACTGCAGCCATGTCACAGCGTCCAGAACAAAAACGGTGTGAATATGCACCCCACCCCTGCATGGCCACAGTGTCCATACTCACTCAGTGACACACACACAACACCACACACGGCACTCTGTCACAACATGCTCTTTTTTTTTTTTTTTTAACAAGAAAACACCCTGAGTTGATGCTAGGATAGCTGATAAGAGCAGACTACCCTAGCATTATCTGGGAAGCTCCATCTATTTGTGGGGAGCTGCACATGCTGGAAAACGGGTCCAGCGTCCCTCACATTTGGCGAGTGAAATATGGATCGAACACTGTGTTCCCGATAATCCTGCCTCCTGTTGTAACTTTTGATCATTGTTGTAATGGACCTCTTCACCCTCCCATGGGGCGCCTGATGTAGCTTTACCTGCCTAGTCATTACAACAGTTGGGAGAGACTGATGGTATGACTGTCTACTCTTCCGCTCCCGTTTCATCTGCAACTGAGTCGTTCCCATACCATGACAGTGGAACCAATGCATTCTGAGGAAGAGTGAAAAGACTTGGAAACTCGTTGGCCGGGCGAAGAGGTTTCGATGGATCCACCTGCGTCCATTCATTAAAAGATAACTTGTAGTTTCTGGTAATAGCTTGCTCCTCCTCCTTCCCCTCTCCCTCTCATTCCACCCTCCCTATTTTTCCTCCCTTCCCTCCCCCCAGCCAGTCACTGCTGAATTTTTGAAAAAATTCTTTAATTTCAGATTTGGATGAGTTGAACTGGATTTTTTCCTTTACCTTGATCCATTGGTCCTGAATATCGGTTTGGATTTGCTGTTTTATGCTGTCAGTGAACTCCGGGCCATCCAGTCTAGCATCTTCCCATTCATAGGTGTTCCGTCTTCGCCAGATAGCCCAGAGAACCGCACTTCTACCTACGGTGAACGGATTGTGAGTGAAATTATCTTCCTGTTCTGGTGAATTATCTTCCTGTTCTGGTGACCAGTGCGCTAGCAGAATTGCTTTCCATTGGAATACATCCGAAAAACCATGGGAAGTCCTGCCAGCATTGATTGCCTGGGATCCAGGGGATTGACTGAGCAGGCTTATTGGAAGGGGGGGGAACCTCTAATGGTGAGTGTTTCACATTTTATGAGGAGCTCACTGATGGAGATGCCCATGNTAACTTTTGATCATTGTTGTAATGGACCTCTTCACCCTCCCATGGGGCGCCTGATGTAGCTTTACCTGCCTAGTCATTACAACAGTTGGGAGAGAGTGATGGTATGACTGTCTACTCTTCCGCTCCCGTTTCATCTGCAACTGAGTCGTTCCCATACCATGACAGTGGAACCAATGCATTCTGTCGCAACATGCTCTTTATCCAGCACATGACCCATTCCCCCAACGGCCACACACTCCTGGTCGATTACCAAGCTAAGTACAGATCAGACTGAGTACTTCCACATCCTCGGATCCCTCCGCATGACAGCACACAGATCTGAAGCGGCACCCTTGCCCTCAATTTCCTCAAGAGCCAAGCGTAGTAACCACTGCAGCCATGATGCAGTCTCCAAGAGTGGAACCATACCAGCCTTGATCTACACCACATTTTGAAATGGACCACTGCAGTCCCAGTTAAACACAAACACATGACATGGACAAGGACCGAAACAGGCGGTCCACTTCCTAACGGTCAAGGGACCTGGTCCAAAGATCCAAACCATTCGACAAGGAACCAGACTGCTTCCAAACATCCATGCACTCACTTCAATATCATAATGATTTTGTGACTCAGAGTCTCAGACGCATAGTGATCGCCATTGTCTCCCCCATTTCCATCATTAATTGCCTGTGGTTTCCCAAAATGCTTATCGAACCAAGTGGAGTGACAGATGGACTCTTGTTCTGCATGCAGAAGACGATAAGCTGCCTAACGGAGCCGTTTGGCGCTGATCAGTTCGAGTTTTTTATGAGAGCAAGGTCACATAGCTAATCATGTTCTTGCTTCAAGGGCACTTTTTCTCCGGGACTGGAAACGCGTTGCGCGCAAAAGAAAATAAACTGGTGCAGGCCTCCTTTCGGCTGGCACTGCCAGCCATTTTGCTCCGGCGGCTGAGCCCTGAAAGTTGCAGCAGCGTGCAAGTCACACCTCCGAAAACATTGCTGGGAAACGTACTGGTGGCTGAGAAATTTTGAGATGATTGTGGTCGTCTCAGAACCAACTTGCTCGCTTATAGGCCAGGATGTTTGTCCAGGTGGCCGCAGGGGGCGCAGCACCCATCTTGTCCCCGGATCCATGCACGGGCAGGTCTGGACCTCCAGGACTTCTGTTGGTCACATCCTGCTCTTCTCTTCCACCTCATCCCAATGGCCCATCATCTTTCCCTGAAAACAACGCACCCTAATTATGAACGTATCGACCAGAGAAAGAGTCTGAGCTTTTGTAAATCATTGATGAGGTGCACTGGGTTCCAGAGAAGACGATAGTTGTCCTCCTCCTCCATGCCCTCCTCGTTTTTGTGTATGTGTGCGCATGCTAACACCCAAGCTTGCACACACACACACACACACACACACACACACACACACACACACACACACACACACACATCTTCGCGAGGAGGCTTAGAGAGTCTTTGCTGTGGGTTTCACTCCCATGGGCTGCTCTTTTGGAGCACATGGAATATGGTGGAGCTTCAATGGTGTTTTAAGCAGTAGTGCTCCCGGTGTCGCGGGAAGATTCCTTAGAGTTCTTTTGTGCCTTTGTGGGCCAACTCGGAGGGCTCTCCTAATTCTTTTGGACGAATGGGGGCTTGGTCGGTGCTTCGTGTTGGTAGAGCCCTCTGTGTTGTGGTGCGCTTATTCTTTGTGGTCCGTGAAATATAATTTGTTAAGCATGTTGCCTTTTGTCCTCCATCAGCCCCAAGCTGAGTCTGAATTGACCGCAGCCCCGACGAACAACAAACAGCATTCTCTGTATTGTACGATGTATCATAGGGACGCTGGACCCGGTTTCCAGCAGGTGCTGCTCCCCACCAATAGATGGAGCCTCCCCGACGGTGCTAGATGTGTCTGCTCTTATCAGCACACCTAGCACCCGATCGGGTTGTTCTCTCAAAAAAAAAAAAAAAAAAAAAAATGTACACACGAACGTTTGGATCTGTGTCTGGTACTATGTGAATCTGTGGGGAAGGCTGGAGTTGTACGCTTCGGTGGCAGACAGGTGAGTCACCGTGAGTGGGCACTTGGCACTTCCCTCTTTTTTTAAAATAGATTGAAAAAAACTATATAATATCTGTGCAAGTGTGCCTCTTTGGTGGCAGACGGTTGCGTGGGCACTTGCCACTCAACCGCACAAATGTGGGGAACCTTGCGTCATCTAATCAAGTTATATTAAATTTTCCCACCTGTACCTTTTTTGGATTAAAGTTTATGGCTGGTCTGTGATGGTTTATGGATGGAATGAGAGCGAGAGACAGTTAACTTTGTGTTTTTTTAAAGAACACACCACAACAAAAAAGAGAAAATATGAGGGTTTCTCATCAGGAATGGGGCCCTCTGTATACCATCGGAATAACCTAATGGCCGACTACGGAAGGTGACTGTCATAGTCTGGCTTCAAACCTCTACAACAACCTGGCCTTCAAAAAAAAAGAAAAAAGAAAAACAATTATAGATCTGCCTTCGAACTGTGTCTGGGAGTGTCTGGGACTGTGTTTTATCACAGTTTCAGCCACTTGGCCATGCCCTGCAGATACATAATTGCATGATGTTTGAATTGAAAGACCATCTTCAAGTTGCCCTCCACACTATCATCAGCACTGTCATCCTAGTGTTACAGTAGTTGAAGAGGTTAATTGAAAAGGCATCCCACGGGGTCACTTGGTAAGTCCGCACTCGAAAAAGCAGTTCCCTGGCTCCCCACGGTAGATGGGTGCCTTGTTGATGGTGCCATGAGAAGTCCCACCAGCCTGGGACCACCACCGAATTTGGGCGCCACTGGGAAGTACAGCCTGGGACCACCACCGAGCTCGGGTGCCGCTGGGAAGTCCCATAGGCAGTGCTCTAGTGATGCATGTGTTGATGTGCCACAGTAGATGCATATATTTATTATAGGATAATAGGAGAACAATGTTCCTCAAAATGTATGTTGGAGGTCCGAGTGTGAGACCGCCCAGTGCAGAGTTGGGAGGCATCGAGAAGACAAAAGCACCCTTGGCATGACTATATTGGACTGCAAAAATAGGCTGTATAGTATATACTATATACCTTCCGCAAGTTCACGAGGTGGAGTGTGTTGTGTTGGCAATGAAGTAGCTCGTAATACGGAAACAACACACACTACTCTCCCCCTGGCGCACCCCTACTCCCACAATCCTACCTCAGTTTCTACCACTCAGGATTGCCACCCTCCTGTCAATGCATCTCAAGGGGATGACCCGACCTGACAGTGGTTGTGGGCACCAGGGCTAAGCAGGAACTGCCCAGCTCAGCCCTGATTGAAGCAGGGTCAGACGAGCCCTGAGGCCCTGACTGAATGCAGATCTAAAATGCCTGGAGGCCCTGGAAGAACTTTTTTTTTTTTTCTCAATAAAGAAATTCCACCTGTGACAACAGATAGGAGTGATGGCAAGAGCATACACTCCTACCTGTCTTTTCCTTTTTTTCCCACCTGTCTTACAGGGGGCTCCAGTCGATTGGTGGGGAGCTGCACCTGCCGGAAAACGGGTCCAGCGTCCCCTGAGATGCAATGTTGTGATGATGTATCAGAATGTGCTGGGAACCGGGCCCAGTGTCCCTCCTGAAACTATGGATGATGATGATGATGATGATGATGGTGTAATTAGACTAAGATATCTGATATTCTATTTAAAAAGGATGGACTACATCAGCAAAAACTGGCCTCACACTCCTTAAACAACTCCTAGCCTCCTCTACACCAGGCACAACACTCCAGGGACAAACTCATCCTGACCAATACCCAACATGGCTGTTGTGTTCTCACTGCTAAGACTACCCCTGGGCCCTTAGGATGGCTCAACAGTCCCCCTCAGCTCGCCACTGGATTGCCTTCCTCCCTCGGCGGATCCCCAGATCTCTCTACCAGGCCCCATGCGCCTGCTTCAACCAGGTCACAGGGCAATCAGCTCCAGCACCGGCCAGCGTCGTTCTCGTCAAACCAAGAGCATAAAACACCACAGCCCAGCAAACAGTGAGTAGGACTGTGTTGGAGGCCTCGAAGAGCCTGGCAGGGAGTAGGACAGTGTTGGAGAGTTTTAGCAAAACGGAAAGGGGACGACAACAATAGGCTTACACCTCTTTACTTAATATTTCCTGACTCTTGAAAGCACTATTTGTGCCATCTCTTCGCTTCGTGCTTCATGTGAGTGATGCTGCGGGTCAACATGCCATATGGAGGGGAGTGAAGCTTTCTTTTGAGCTTCGCTTCAGGAGTGATCACTCACGCTCTTCATCTTGCTGATTTGGGTGGAGGAGGTCGGCGTGTCGCAAGAAGGAGAAGAGCAGAGTGTGTCCGGCGGGGTGGGAGGAGGATTGTTGGGAGCTAATAAGTGGGAGGTCAGTGAATGGAGTTCGTCGTCTGCTGGTGGTCCGTTTCACTTCATCTAAGAATATTTGTGTTGTCATGAGGAATTCCGCATTTGCAGGGAGGTGCAATCATCGACATTGTCTTCATCATCATCATCATCTTTAGGCGGTATCGTCATCATTGTTAAAGTCATGATCGACATTGTGTTCATCATCATCATCATCTTCAGGCGGTATTGTCATCATTGTTGTAGTCATCATCATCATCATCACCATCATCATCTTCTTTTGGAGACATCATTATCATCTTCACCATCTGCTAGTCTTCCTTTTCACTCGCTCCTTCGTATCCTCCACCTTTTTCCTTCCAACTCTCTTTCCCTATTCTCGTTTCTCTCTTCTTGTTTCTTTTTCCCTGATCTAGCCCGTCTGCTACTTYGATACTGGGTATTCTGCGTGCTGATKTTGTATGACAGAACTGATTTCGGAACATTCAGTGTAAGAAGTGGCGGGGGGAAGGATTGGGGGAGAGGAGGCGCATAATGGGGGAGAGGATTGGGGAGAGTAGGGATAGAGGGGGGGGGCCGCTGTCTCTTATACACATCTAGATGTGTATAAGAGACAGGAGGAGGGAGGGGGGGGTGGAGGGGGAGGCTAACTGTGGCAATTTGGTAATCGGTTTTTTCTCCATGACCGCTTCTTAGGGCATACTCACACTACCACGTATTTTCGCAAAATCACAACATTTGCGGAAGTACGTGCTAGTGTGAGTATGCCCTTACGTAAGTTGTCACATCTACCTCAAGCTTTTTCGCGTTTCTGCTAACATCGGTATTTTGGTAAACGGATTTTTTTCTTCAAGTCTTATCTACCATATACGAGTAATCATAATCTTGGCCGATATCCTAAACTAACATCGGAGTTCTATCATCTTTAATTAATTTCTTGATTAATATCTGGTTTTATTCCCGTCCATTCCTATTCTGGTATCTTATATTTCCTAATTAATCAATCTGGAAGGTATTTTTTAATACCTAGATTTCTATTTAATCTACGAACCTGTATGGTATTTTTAATACCAAAATCCTTTTTCATTATCTACTAATTAATTTTTTCCTTCATTTTTAACTTTTCATCTCCTCAATTTCAAAACTCTGATTACGTATCACTTAATTTCAAAACTCGGATATCGTATCATTTTCTTCATTCCGGAAATCTTAAACCACCAGTACTTGGCCCAGCTATCGGTCGCGGAAAAAAATAGAGTAGAAACGTTTCAAGTTGGATGAATTTGGGCGCTCCTGTAGTGGCCCATACGTTTCCTAAAATCGCGTAGCGTTAACGGGCACAACTTTAGGAAGTACTGGTGGTTTAAATTCGAATCTCAGATTCCGTTTCACCGTCTTTTTTTAAAATCACTCGAATTTTTTTTACAGCATAGGTTTTAGGTTCGAAATGCCAGTTGTCTCCTCTCTTAGTTCTGACAGCTAATTTTGATGGATGGAAGGTGGGGGCTCAGGGGAGAGCTTCACTCTGCAGGGGTGACACAAGGTGGGTGGTGTAGCCCTGGAGGGGGTGTAGGCAGAGTTTGTGGGTTGCCTTATTCTGGGGTTGGTGGTGAGGTTACTCACACCAGTGGGGGCAGTTTAAGGTAAAAGGTGTGCAGGGGTATAATTTGGGAGGGAACTGTATGCCCTTCTGGGAGAAGGGGGGGAAGGTGGTACTATCCCAAGTTGGGGCTGTCATAGGATGCCTGTATCGAGGGTAATTCGTTTCAACGGAGGCAGCATTGGGACAGGGTGGAATGAAGGGGGGGGGCAGACTAATTTTAGGGTAGTATCATCGTCATTAAGGTAATAATATGGCTTTCTGGGTTTTTGGATTTCTTGGTGCTTCTAGCCTTTTCTTTACTCGGGATATAGGATCTTAGTGATGATCGAATCTGGACTGATTTCTGCTGTGTTGTTTTGTTTTATGCTCCTGGTTTGCCTATGCCAGAACGACGCTGGCCGGAGCTGGGGTGTGACCCTGTAACCTGCATTTGGCAGGAGCGTGAGGCCTTGTAAAGAGATCTGGGGATTGGCTGAGGGAGGAAAGCAATTCAGTGGCCAACTGGGGGGGGCTGTCTTGACAACCTAGGGGGCCAGGGATAGTCAAGGTGGCGAGAACAGGTCAGATATGGCAGATATTTGGTTAGGAGGGTATTGTCTCTAAGATGTAATATCTTGGTACAGAGAAGTTTAGGAGGGTTTCAGGATTAGGATGCCAGAAGTGCTTATACAGTATAAGTCTTCTAAACTGTTTTCATAGTAATCATCATGAGCATTATCATCATAATCATCATCTTTATTCAGGTTATATTAAGCATTCTGGTTCTGAGCTTTGGGCAGCATCTAGCCTTCTTTCGTATCTGGGATATAGGAATTTAGAGATGGTCGATCCATGGCTGATATTTGCAGAGTTGTTCTATTTTGTGCCCCTGGTTTGCTGATGTCCGAACAATGCTGGCCGGAGCTGGGGCATCACCCTGTAACCTGCAGATGGCAGGAGCTTGAGGTCTTGTAGAGAGATCTGGGGTTTGCCGAGGGAGGAAGGCATTCCAGTGGAGAACCAGGGGGGGCTGCTATGGGGCGAGAAGGGAGCGGTAATGGGCGATATCGGTTAGGCTAGTATTGTCTCTCAGTTACAATGTACTGATACAGGGAGGGCTAGGAGTTGATATAGGCTTAGGAGGCCAGAAGGGCAGATATACTAATCATCATCAGCAGTAGCATCATCACCATTCACCATCATCATAATCGTTAGCATCATCAGAAGTGGGACGCTGAGCCCAGTTCTCAGCAAGCTGGGTTTGGTTACTCCGGGTAGACTGTGAGGACCCCAGCCTCAATCATCTTATTGATAATATCAGTCTTGGGCACTAGGCCCGGTTAAAAAAAAAAAAAAAAAGGGTTGCTAGGGATCCACAGAATTTTGAGCATTTGTAGGACCTCTCTGGTGGCGTGTTTTGTTGTGGCCAGACCTTTTTTCTAAAGTTTGTCGTAGTAATTTTCTAAGTCGTTCAAAATTTTCTTAGCCAAAGCCGAGTAATGACCCAGATATCTCAAACTTTTAAAATTCTATATAAATTTTTATATGGGACGCTGGGCCCGGTTCCCAGCACGTGCTGCTCCCCATGAATAGATTGAAGTCTTGTCTTTCTTAATAATAATAATAATAATAATAAGAAGAAGAAGAATAGTGTACTATATCTGTCATGGATCTTTAAAGACAGATGTCTATCTTCTGTCTCCCAGGTACAATCATAGCATTGATTATCAATTAATGATGATTAGCTATGTACTACAGACGTAGCAGAGATTGTCAAATAAAGAAACAAAAATTTTCCGTCACTGCCTCCGTTGAAAAGGATTATCCTCATCAACCCCAACTTAGAACAATCCCACCCTTCCCCATCGTACCCCCAGAGGCATCCAGTTCCCACCCAAAGTATGCCTCTGGCCCTCTGCTTACCCTTCACCCTAATTTGCCCCCGCTGGGTTTTTATGCCTCTCTTCACATCTTCCCTGGCCCCAAAACAATATATCCCCCACAATCTGTCGGCACCACCTCCAAGGCCTTCAGTACCCACCTTGTGAAGCCCCTGTAGAGCAGAGTTCACCCGCTCTGTAAAAGCCAACCTATCAAAAGTTGAACTCATAACTACGAGCGATGTCGTTACCATACACGAATTCATTACTCGAAAGATTTTCATGACTGGCCAGTGACCCGGGCGTGACGCCCGGGGGGGTCTAAGAACATTAAAAATTTTGCGGTGATTTTTTTCCGCGCTCTCCAAGAGGAGCCCAAATCCAGGATCTTTTCTTTGTTTGAGAGTTGGCTGTCAAGGGGGGGAAAGCGGAGTATAAATGAATTTTAAAGGGGCTTAAAGGGTCTAAAGGGGGGTGCCTTAGTGTGATTTGGTTATTTTTTGTTTTTTTATCGTCAGTTCCGTGAGGAACTCTGATGTGACCCTCAGCCAAAAGTTGTTTGTATTGTTATTCTACACAACATATTTGTTTTTCAAATTTTTTGGGAGGGTTTCTTTTTTTTTCTTCATGTTTTTGGGGGGGGGTTGAGGCTGCCCGGGGCCATGCCCACGGGTCATGCCCGACCGGTCACCCGGTCGCCAAATCGGGCGTGACATCGGGACCCGGGCGCCCGCGATCTCCCTAGATTTTTCATAACTATATGGCTTGATCCCAATCGCAAAATCTGTGATCTGTACGAACGATATACTTTTGTTTGGAAACCATGGCTGGAATCAGAGAGAAATTCGCCCCAGTCGCACTTGGCTGTAACTTTTAGACAGACTGGATTTGTTCCAACCTACTGCATTTTATTCTGACTTACCATGCACCAAACGAGAGTAACCACAAGACCTTTTATCATACCCTCTCACCCATACCCCCCCAATTTGTCGTCCGCTCTCTCTTTGCAAAGTGAATGTCGGATCTCGTCAAGATTTTGTCAGTGTGCTCCCAAGGCAGGTGCTGCACACAAGGGGAAGGACATCCTCCATGATTCTCAAATGAAATGACCTGCAAGGTTGCATGAACAAATTGACAGTAGAGGAAGCGCAAGATCGTAGCATTTTGAGGGAAAGGAGAGAGACCCAACAATTAAAAGACTAAGCCTTAGGGAACTAGTGGGGCTTAGGGAAGGGTTATAGCTTTGTGCACAAGCGGTTAGCGGGTAGATGAAAATTCAGGAATGAAAATTCTGAAATAAGAGTTTTGGGCAGTCTGAAAATCCCGAATGGTCCTGAAGTGGTGAAAGGTCCGAAGACCCTGAAAATCACCTGTTTAGGCAGGTTGCATCCTGAAATGGTGAAGTGAGAGTTTTGGGTAGTCTGAAAATCCTGAATGGTATTGAAGTGGTGAAAGGTCCGAAGACCCTGAAAACCACCTGTTTAGGCAGGCTGCATCCTGAAGTGGTGAAAAGTGTCCTGAAGTGGTGAAACGTCCAAAGACCTTGAAAACCACCTGTTTAGGCAGGCTGCATTCTGAAGTGGTGAAGGGTGTCTTGAAGTGGTGATGAAAAATACGACTGCTGTTAACCTTCTCTCGCTTTGTGTATCTTTTTTTTTTTTTTTTTTTAAATAAAGCCCAGGGTGTTGTAGAGGCAAAGGACCAGACCCACGGTGATCGCTGGCAGTGGCAGCCAATGGTTGTCCTGACTGGATAGGCCACCTGCCCTACCCTTCCCCTCATTAATACTCCTAGCACACCCCCTATGATCCCTACTATCCTACTAGGACCTACCTCAATGTGACCAGCACTCAGGAGTCAGGACCATCAGGTATAATAGCTTTGTGTATGAAAAAGTCCTCAAGTCGTTCCTGTGTCTGTACAGGAAGGTGCATTGAAACTTCTCTTTTCTTTGTTTTCTTGTCCTTCATAAACCACCAGCTCACCCAAACCTCAGTGGTCCTCTAACCGGTATACTCGGTAAGAGCACTTCCATTTGGGCCTGGGCTGGTAACAAAAGCCGCATGCCACTCTAAAAAAAGATGCAGTTGCAGGCTCGCAAGCCTTGGAAGGTAGCTTCGTCAACTTAGACTGTGAACTGGTGGCTTCTGGTGGTGGTTTAAACCACCAGTAAACCTGGGCATGGGGGTGCTGCACTGCGCACCAAGATTTTCTGAACTGCCAGCCGTGCACTTTCTTTTTTGGCTGGCAGTGAGCCATTCTCATCCGGTAGTCCCGAGCCCCGAAAAGTTTGGAGCCGGCAACTCGTGATTTCTCTGTAAGGCTGGGGCTGTGTACTGGACCACCAGTTGCACGAACTGGAGTAGTGCTCTTACGGGTATACGTGGAAACGCGGTAAGAGGATTTTGGTTCAGGGCTTGGCCGACAGTGAAAACAGCAGGCCACTTCGAAAAAGCGCACTTGCAGGCTTGCGAGCCTTGGTAGGTAGTTCATGTGAACTGGTGGTTTATTTGACCCATCACAATCATTATGGGAATGAAGATGGGGAGACGGATATAGAATGATGCCCTGGCAATACACAGTCAAAAATGGGTACAGGTCAGCCCGCAAACCAGTACACACAGTGGAACGGATCATAATAAGATGGGAGAGGGACTTGCCCATCGGGCGACAGGAATTCCGACCATTCAAATGGTCGAACTGCTCTCACATCAGACCCGCCAATCACAGGGCGATACAATGGCAGATCATCCACCGCTGTCTGCTCACACCAGATTGGATTACAGAAAGATCGGACCTTCAAGTTGAGAAAAAAAGGGATAGTATCAGCACTCTGTGCCTACTGCCTCCACACCTTCCCTAGGTCCGGGAAAGATCGAACCTTGAGAAAAAAGAGCAACCCCTGACGAGTGCTGGTCACGGCGGCCAGCCAAAACCGGTCGGGTCATCGCCGTAACGTTCCGAGACATTGTCACTTTCTTTTTTCGTCGGAACGAAGTCGCGTTCGGGTTTTGTCAACTATATCCTTTGTTTAGCTCTTCTTCCTCTTTTTCTGTCCTCCTCCCTCCGCTTCTTCTTCTTCTTCTTCTTCTTCTTCTTCTTCTTCTTCTTCTTCTTCTTCTTCTTCTTCTTCTTCTCCCTTTCTCTGATGAGTTATGAATGCTAACAGTCACGTATTGTTATTATTAGGTCTGCCTACTGGTTGTTAAACAACAACAACTAAGGCTTGGAACATTGCTTGTTAGAATCATGTCCAATGGTGGCCCAACTATGGCAGTGGTGGGGCGCAGCATGGCATTACATCAATACCTACACGTAGTACACGATATTGCTAGGGGGAAATTCAATGCGGCCAAATGGGAACAGCTGGTTGCCATTTATGACGAATCTCTTCAAACAAATGCGCCTCACTGTTCTCATGGCTGCCTGGAGGATGTGCTGCGCCTTTGAAAGAAAGCAGCACACCTACGGGTACATGGAAGCTGGTGACCACAGCAGACACCATCACAATTAAGACCTACGCAACATGGAAGGACATGTGGGATATATTACACAGTGAATTCAGATGAAGAGAGGAGAGCAGACATTCAGGCCTGCTTCTCCTCTCTGCGGACAGACAAAAAACAACAGACTTAGTAGCTTTGGTCAGAAGAACAAACTGCGATGGCAACCCTGGCTATCAACTGAGGGACACTGGGACAGACTCCCCCGACGACATTTCACAGTAGAATACAAACCAACAAATTCCATACTTATCCAAAACGAGCACTAAACCCGCCCGCGCATTCCGTCCCCCGCAAGCATCCATCCCCTTCATGACCTCCACCACCACTACCACCGCAGCCCACTCCTCCCCTTAACCCCCCGCCCGACCCTCACTCCACTGCGTTGCCACCTGCCCACCCGCAAACCTCTTCCTCCTGATGCCGGCCAGGAGTAATTCACCCCCCACACCCCCTCACTCCTCCACACCCTCCGAAGGTCAACAGAGATGAAGTCAGGGAGACTGAGAGAAAGGAGTAAGGGGCCCGGCTCAAGAGGAGCACCCAAGGAGGACCGGCCAGTGGGCCCATGCAATGTTTGAAAATCAGCTAGCTTCAGAAAAGAGCCAATCATGTCCATTGAACTAATTGAACTGTTGCTTGCACAGGGACGCTGGGCCCTATTTCCAGCAGGTGCTGCTCCCCACCAATAGATAAAGCCTTCAACACGGGGACCTGCTTAAGGGGGATGCTGGTGTGACCCAGTTACGCAGAACTCCCTGGCCATGAAGTTCTTTCAAAAAAAAAAAAAAAAAAAGGACAGAGCAACACCAGTATTCCTTTTCGTGTAGGGCAGTCAATGCTGATCAATCACAGAATCACTGCTCACCCTTTCTTTTTGGTTTAACCAAAGAACACAGCTGGACCCTATTTCCAGCAAGTCAAGCTTCCCTCCCACTTATAGATCGGAGCCTGAAAAATTCAGGCTTGTACCCAACTGCAGGCCTCTTCAAGCAAATTCCTCGGAGTAAGCAGGGGGGGCCACTGCATATTCGCGATTGTTTTCTTTCACGAATTGCACGCGGTCAGTTTCGTTGTCCTTCACTTGTGAACATGGAAGCACGTCAGGAGGCAGTTTCCAAGCTACTGATGTGACAGTACTTAGGTGAAGTACTTTTTGGAGTTTATGGGGATCCGACCTGTTTCCGCGGTCACAGCAGATGCGGGCACTGTCGCAGGCCATTTTGGAGTTGGGGTATCCTGGCACGCCGCGCGGATTCCATCCCGCAAGAAAATGTCCCGTTTTTCAATAGAACCGCAAACGGTCTCTGCAGCACAAAAAATGGGGAAGATTTTTTTTTTTTTTTTTTTTTTTCGATTTTTGTCATGTCCGGGCCCAACGGCCCGAATGTCTGTGGTCCATATGTGTGTGCGACAGGCAACGATCCCTGGAGGGCCCCACATGCACAAACTGACGGAGTAGACAGTTAGGCCTGGACTCCGAAAACAAAAAACAACTCGCACTCCTTGGCACTTCGACCCTTCACATACCCGGTACCGGCCGCACAACTTTCAAACAGCCACAGACAAGGGGCCTGGCTGCAGTACTCATGAAATGTGCTTTTTCATGAGGTGCGCATCGCTGCACTTAAAACGCATCAAGAGCTGTCAGACTTTTTTTTTTTTTTTTTTTTTTTTTTTAAACGGTCCCAGTGCCCAAGGCTGATATTACCAATAAGAGGAATGAGGCCGGGGTCCTCACAGTCWGCCCGGAGAAACAAAACCGAACTTACTGAGAACCAGGCTCAGCGTCCCTCATGGGGTGACTATGATGATGATGATCCTGATGATGATGATGATACTACTGATGATGATGCTGATGGTGTTAAGAGATTGTATTAATTGTGATAAGCTATGCTATACCAACAGTTCTGATCTCCTAATCCTAGAGCAACTTCTAGCCCTCCCTGTACCAGGACATTGTAAAACAGAGACAATACTGACCTAACCAATGTCCCCCGTAGCTGATCTCTCCTCGCCACGGAGCAGCCCCCCAGGGTTCGCCAGTGGATTGCCTTCCCCCCTCGGCAACCCCCAGATCTCTCTACAAGGCCTCACGCTCCTGCCTGTGCAGGTTACAGGGCAACGCCCCAGCTCCGGCCAGCGTCGTTCTGGCGTCGGCAAAACAGGGGCACAGAAAAGAACAACTCTGCAGATATCGGTCCGGCAGACTTTACTCTTGCAAACGTCAAGAGTTGTCGGCGCTGCACTACTCTTGCCTTGTCGCTCGTGAAATTACATTTCATGAGCTGTCAGGGTGCCGTCGGACAAAGTCATCTAGAGCACTCTTGCTCGCCTGCCTGCAACCTTGGTTT
The DNA here is from genome assembly GCA_003427395.1 of Chara braunii. Classification (NCBI taxonomy): domain Eukaryota; kingdom Viridiplantae; phylum Streptophyta; class Charophyceae; order Charales; family Characeae; genus Chara; species Chara braunii. The sequence goes on along the minus strand of BFEA01000421.1, from coordinate 25,571 downwards.
TTGCAAGGGTGGTCGGACGGTTTCTTGAAAGGGCACGGGATTTCTAGAGCAAGCCTGGGTCTGGGCAGACAAACCACGCTGCACTGCACTCTATGACAACTGCCAGCATCTCAAGAGTGCTTCATGAGCAGGACTATCTAGTGCAGCCACGGCCGAACTGTAGGCCATTTTGGGACTCTGACAACTCACGCCGCACTCTTGATTTTTTTCACGAGTCATGAGTAGTGCAGCGAGGCCCAAGGGGACGGTCGCTCTCGCTCCAAGCCCTCCTGCTGGACCTCGTGGACTACATGGGTCTTTTCGAGGAACCGGGGGCGGCCACACAAAAGCTGTGATGTTGTCTTCATACCTCCTTCTTCGCCGGGACCCCACGGTCCCGTCTGTCTTTCACGAGCCTCATGGTCCGGCTCCGACTTTTCTGTTTCTTTTTTTTTTTTTTTTTTTTTTTTTTTTTTGAAATATCAAATGGGGCCCAGTGCCCAAGGCTCATATTATAATAATTGTTGTCCTTGAGGCCGGGGTCCTCACAGTCCACCCGGTGTCATGCCATAATCTTCTGGGAGCATTACCCAGTGTTCGCTTTTTACAGGACCCAGTGGGACCCGCTAACACAACAAGACTCAATTCCTATTAGCCATCAATTTCTGTTTCTTTTACGTTCTCTTACGTTTGAAGTACTTTTTTTTTTTTTTTTTTTTTTTTTTTTTTTTTTTTTTTGTTGTTGTTGTTGTTGTTGTTTGAAGTACTATAGGATCAGTTGCACTGTCTCTTCTCGCAAGTATTCCCTAAAAGATGGTACCGTCTCTTTTACCAAGTATTCCCTAAAAGACGGTGTAACGCATCTGATTACTATTCTGGCCCAGCTCAAAAAGAAATGTGCATGAGTTTACTGTACAGCGGGGGCCAAGCCTTGATTGGTGATGTTTTTTGTCATCATCTTGATTCGTTTTTCTGGCTATTGCTGGATCAAAAAGTCCCACTAGCAGCGTTGAGCTACCTCAACGCCTGTATCTGGACGCTTTTTTGGAGATGTGCAGAAATGCTGTTGAGTTTCCTGAACTGCACCTGTCCACAAACACGTCCAGATTCAGGCGTTGAGGTAGCTCAACGCTGCTAGTGGGACTTGGCCCCGGGTCGGCAACTTCGTAATAGACGGGAAAGGAGCGCCAAAAATTTTATGCCCAAAAAATTCATCCCGGGGCAAGGTCCAACTTGCACGGATTACCAGATTCTGACCGTTGATCTGTCCGATCTACGGTCAATATCTCATAATTCGTGTAAGTGGGACTTAGCCCCCGGAGACCACGCCGTACTGTTTGGACTTCGCAGAATTTCTCCGAAACCAGTCAGTGGGGCACAAGCCTCAGGCAAGAGCGTGCTATAGGGATTGCTCGCATGGACCCTTATAGTACACCCTGCTAGCAATAGAAACAAAAAGCCGGGCAGTGGTGGGTATTTTCTTTGACTGGCGCCACCAGCCTGTTTGCTCAGGT
>BFEA01000420.1:1322370-1399946 GCA_003427395.1 Chara braunii | reverse complement strand
AGCACGCTCAAACGGTTTCATAGAAAGCACTGACCAACAGATGGGTACCAGACTGCAAATGACATAAGGGAATCACCCTGAGTCAAATGGACAGGTGAAACAAATGAACCGAGTAGTGCAGCACTTGCTTAGGCACTACATCAAGCCAAGCCAGGATGATTGGGACGAAAAACTACCTCTCGTCGCCAGCCTGTACAACAACGCTGTACACAGCGCCACTGGCATGACTCCCAACCAACTGCATCTTGGTTGGAAGCCTCGTTTCGCCCTTGATTTCCTACTGCCTGAGAACCAGGCAACTGCAACATCAGGCAACGTAGAATTTGTTGTCAAATGCGAACAGATGTTGCAGTAGGCTGTTGAGCACATTAGGAAACCTCAAGATGCTATGATTGCATCTGAGAACAAACACAGACGACCTTCTAAATTTCAGGTAGGGGACAGGGTCTGGGTAAAGTCATCTGAACTAGCACAGGAAATGGGAATATCTAGAAAACTAATGCCAGTGTATTTCAGTCCCTGGGAGACCCTAGACATAGTTGAGAATCAGATGGACAGACCCTCCTATGTGATTCACGTCCCTCGTCATTTACGTACACACCCAGTTTTTCACGCTTCAAAGCTGGCACACTTCGCAGAAACTGCACAGTTTCCCTCCAGATGGTCAATGCTGCCCCCAACCATGGATGGCGAAGTCGACATCAACGGAATCGCGGAGCATCGAGTGATGCCAATGCCTAAACCGCTGGGCAGAGGCCGCCCTCCTAAGCCGAGAATGCAATATCGTGTCAGATTCAGACATCATCTGGATCCCAAGGAAGATGGGTGGTTCACTAGAGAAGAACTCATGAAAACAGCACCTTAAGTTATTGCAGGCTACAAAAGAGAACTTAAGGGGAAGATGCCTACAGATTAGAAGACTTCTCAGAGGACTATCAAAGAAAAGGAGGAGGGAATGCGAGGATCTGGGTCCTCAGCGGGCCTAAGGGGCCCTGTTGCAAATGTGCCCTCCGTAAGTGAAGGCGGGCCTAACAAATCACGAGAGGCCCTCAACTGTCAATTTCGTATTTGGGGCTTAGGCAGTTGTGACTCGCCAGTTGGTTGAGGAAAACACAGGCCGAGCAGCAAAGACATTTCACGGCCTTCCAAGCCTTTCCGAAAATGCAGGCCCTGGGCGAGAATCGCAGCCTCATACACAAACAGTTGGAAGCCCCAACTGAACGAGGCCCAGTGGCTGCAACAGAGGTGCAGCCTCCCGGGGCCTACCGGAAGCTTCTGGGCCGAGGCCCAGGCCAGCCAGGCCGCGAAGGCAGGCAGACTCTTTCCATATAGCAAAGAGCTCGCGCCCTGGAGAAGCATTCAGCACTTGCATGCGGTGCTGGAGCGGACACTCGTAGGCTGCTGCTGCTGCTGAGAGGCAAGGTGCTAGCGCGTGCGGTCGTGCAGGAAGTAGGGCGCTGCTGAGGGCAGCGTCATAGCCCAGCCTCCATAGTTGGATGGGCTTGGACTACAATGAAGCGCAGGGGTGGTCTTCGGGTGTACAAAGGGAAGACGTGGGTAAGTCGAGGGTGAGAGAGAAGGATGATGATGATGATGCTGAGATGAGGGTACATACCTGGTATTGGCAATGGTCTGCGTGGGCGACATCTTCAAGTACTTCGTGGGTTGCTGACGTCAACAGTTGCATTGTCAACTAGTAGGCAGACAGTAGCTGTGTAGGAAGTAGGCTGCGCGCAGAATGCCAAGTAGGGAGAAGGTCCTGGACTCTTGTGTTGGTGGTGGCAAGAGCAAGCTCCCATTGACATTGGTTTTCAGTGTTACAATTCTCCATTGGTGTGATATTGGTGCAATGCTTCTCTGGACACTGTGATACTGTCTGGCCTTCAATGTGATTGTGCATTCTGGATATTGTCATCTCGCTGTTGCTCATTTTCCTTGCAATAGCGCAGCCTCCTGGCTGCGAACTAAACAAATGGGTGGAAGAGAGAAACGGTGAGAAAAACTCCATCTACCTTCTTCCCCCGAATACAACGTACGGTCATTATAGCTATTGTATTTGAGGCATCTTTCAGTCTAGATACAACTATAGCTGCTGTATTTGAGGCATCTTTTAGTCTAGATACAACTATAACGACCGTACGCTGTATTCGGGGGAAGAAGGTAGCAGCTTACTAAACTGCTTCCAGTGGAGTTTGAACTCAGGCCTATCCGCCCCCCTGCGTCCCCACCCCCCCCCAAAAAAATAAAATAAAATAAAAAAAATTGAGGCCTGTATATCAACAGCTCAGGGGGTGCACCAACTGAGCTACCTTCTTCCTCCGAGCATACCATAACGCTTATGCGTTATAAATGAATACAACGCATAGGGTGTGTTCTATTTGAACAGAATGTGTACAGGCTCTATTTGGCTATCCCTAAATTTCGAATACAATGCATATGCGTTCTATTCAAACTGTTTTTTCGTAATGTCGAAAACTCAAGTACAACGCATATGCGTTATGTTTGGGGGGAAGAAGGTAGACCAACTTTTTTTAACAGCACAAAGTCATTCTAGTTTGGAAATTTGCGCTAAGAGACTGAGAGACTATTACAGGAGAACACACACCGAGGGATCGCGAAGGCGTTGTCACGTGCGTGCCCGCGCCGTGCTAGAGCTGGTTGTGGGGTGGTGGCGGCGATGGGGAATAGGGTGCGAGGGCGAGGGGGGGAGGTCGCCGCAAGGGAGTACTAACCTGCTCCCACCATAGCCTGGTTCTGGCCGTCTGATGACGGTAATCCTGTGTGGCCGCATGCGAAGGAGAACATGTGGGGCCGGCCATAGGGCAGGATCTGGGCGCTGCAGTTATACCATAATTGTAAGTTGTAACCGGTCAGGGGCTTTGCCCCCTGATTCAGATATGGAGCTTGTTTCTTTTTCTTTCTTTCTTTCTTTCTTTCTTTTTTTTTTTTTTTTTTTTTTTTTTTTTTTTTTTTCCAAAACCAGCGTCCACTACTAGAGGGGGTGATAAGAGCAGCCTCCTCTAGTAGCTATCCCTGGTTGCTCCGTCTATTAGTAGGGAGCTTCACCTGCTGGAAACCAGGTCCAGCGTCCCTTACATCTCGTAAACTTTTACAATCTTCAGTCGAAACTATCAAGAAAGTATCGAGAATAATAGGTGATTGCTTGAGCCTGGCGCCCGAAGTACCCGTACGGCAAGGCTCGTTTGACTGAGCTTCCACTAGGGCTGGGAAGCTAGCCCTGGTGCCTGTCCTACTGTTCGGTCCAAGTTGCCCTCCATACCAGTAGGGTGATGGTCCTGGGTGCTGGTCACACTGAGGTAGGATAGTAGAGATAGGGGGTGCGCTAGGAGTATTGACGTGAGGATGGGATGGGAGGTAGCCTCGCCTCGTCAGGGAGTCCACGGCTGACTACATCTGGTAATCAATGTGTGGGTCTAGTAAACTGGCCCCTACAACACCCTGGGCTTTCTTAAAAAAAAAAATCCCGCCAGCATTGATTGCCCCAAGTTTGCCTTGAGGGATTGACTGAGCGGGAGAGGAGGCTATGGCAGCAGAGATGCCTCTTCACCCTTTTAGACAGGGCGCCTCATCGAGCTTGATTTGTCTAGCATCTTCCACCTTCCTGAGCATATTGTCTTTTATACTGGGCCGCCCGCCCCGTCTTGGCCAAGCTTCCGAGTTTCCTGTGATCTTCATGCGTTCCCATCTCCCTGTCAACTTCATACATTCCCATCTCCCCCAGGAGGCACCGGGGGTAGACGGCTTGTGTCGTCGCAGCAGCGGCTGTAATCACATCAGAATTTCCACCAGGGAACGGTGGTGGGGCGTGAAGGGGTCAGGGAAGTCTGATGGGGGTCTCATTGGGAAGGAGGGTTCAATCGTAGTCCAGTCCTTGAAGACTAACTGGTAGTCCCTGGATGGGCATTGTCTCTCTGGGTCAGTCTGGTTGCCTCGCCATTCGACCCGAGCCATCCATCCCTCCCGTAGATCCCCTAACCAATTCATACAAAATGTTGTTATTGCTTGCTTAATGTCCGGTTCAGACTGAAGAGTGTCCAGTCTCAGTTTCAGATCTTGCCATCTATGCATCAGTTCCAACTGGACTTGTTCTTTGATTTGCTCTGCTAGCTCGGGCCCCTCTATCCTCACCCCTTCCAATGCCAACAGGCAGCGTTGCCACCAGAGGGCCCAAAGAACTGACCGCCTTCCTAGACTGTATAGATTGTCTGTAAAGTTAGAGGAGGCCACCATTGCTGGGCAATGTCCTGTTAATATGGCCTGCCAGGACCATGGCCATTGAACATTTTGTACTGTTTTACGCCATATGCGGTCCCACCATCTCCACGTAAGCAGTGCCACCGGGCATTGCATAAAAATGTGTTCTATGGTCTCCTCTCTCTTTTGTGATGGAAAAGCGGTCATGCACCTTTGGCACCATGGGAGTGCCTTCCCTTTTTGTTCAAGGCGAGTGTGATCAACCAGCCAGGCGTTTGTCGGTAGGCAGCGATGTGCTATTTGCCATTGCAAGGACGTAATCTTGGCCGGTTTGGCTTTTCCCCCTTGAAACCATCTAATAGGCGTGAGGAGAGCTCGGTCCACATTTAGGTGCCTAGCCCACCTGTCGATCACCCGGTCGCGCTGGGGCCTTTTAGGTCGAAGCATCCTGTATACAGTTTTGACCGGCAGTTTATGGAGGGGGACCATTGTTCGTGGTGCTACAGTTGGGCCTATGACCGTCTGCCATTGCCATTCACATGGGTCAATAGGCAACTCTTGAATAGGCGTCCAAGGCAGGAAGGTGGTGGCCTCATTCCCTTCTCCTATCACCCTTATTCTAAACAGCTCCGATTTCTCCCTCCATTCCAAAGGGCCACGGGATCTTTGGAGTCTGCCTCTTGTACCCATCTCGTAGAATTCCACCAGTACGTCCGAGGGTCGCGTCATGTGGATCCTACCTATTCTGTTCGGGTCCCCTAATAAGGTAACCCAATCCCCTTCCTGTAGTGTGGGCCCTCGCTTCAACAGTTGATACCATGCCAATGGAATTGCCTCAATGACCATTTCCAGATGCCTTTCTGTATGGTGGCAGTATCGAAGGATATTTTGAAGTTGGGATGCTGTTTTCCAGTCCCTCCTTTCGCTGTCCCATAGGTGGCCCACCCGAAGTACTCCATGCTTGACCCATCCCTTCCATGGAGGTTCCGAGCTGCACAAGATCTGACCGTGGCAGGGTGCGATCCTCCGATTTCCAAAAACGGGCTGACGGTAGACCTCCTCCCACCGATCCGGGGCTGGCGCATCGGGGGGGGGAGGCGGCGCCAACTCTTTATCAATGTGGGCCAGAATTTTTCCACTGGCCCGCCTTGGGATTTACGGGGGATCGACCAGTAGCAGTCTTCTAACCATGTCAAGGGGTGTACCTCTGCCGAGGTCGATGGGGCCAGGCGGGCGATATGCTCTGGGCCAAAGCCTGCCACGGGCAGTCCAATGCGAAAATAAGTTTTTGCAGCCATTTCAGGCGGAGGGTTTGGGTCTGTGTAGGCGGGTCTATGATTCCTAAGCCTCCCCCCTTTTTTGGTTGTATGACCGTTTCCAACGCCACCCGGCTGATCACGTTTGCCTTTTCGTCATCTCCTCACCATAGAAAGGCTGCAACTTTAGCTTTGAGGGCCTGGTAAGCGACTTTACTTAGTGGCCATAGGGGTGACTTGTACCACAGAGTGGCGAATACCACATTATTGATGGCCAATGCCTGGCCGAATATTGAGGTATGCTTGTTCCGCCATTTGGCCAGCTTGGCAAGCGCTGGTGCACTGATCCACTCGTCGTTTGTCGGGGGGCGCCTCAGGGCCGTCATAGTAACCCCCAACTATGAAACCGCGCGTTCATTGAACGCGGGTTTTCCGTTCAGAAATTGAACGGAATGCACTCGCGTTCAATGAACGGGACCGAACGCGGAGTTCGATTCCGCGCGGGGAAAAAAAAAAAAAAAAAAAAACCTCAAAAAATTCCGAAACAAAAATATGTTATGAAGAACAATAAAATAAACAACATTTGTCTGAGAATTACATCTAAATTCGTTACCAAATTGGGGAAAAAAATAGAAAACAGAAAATAAAAAAAGTAAAAAAAGAATTGAAATTAGTGAGCGAACGCAATTTGACACCGCCATCTTTGGCGATTTTTCATTTTTTTTTGCCTTAGCAAAATGACTCCAAAATTGAGAGGCATGTACCTCACATCATACAGAACTCATTAAAAAAAATCAGAAAAAAAAAGTTATTTTTAGGCATTAAAATGATTTTTTTTTAAATAAAAAAATAAAAACATAATTGAACGCCGTTCAATTTTGAACGCGAAYGCGCAATCCGCGTTCAAACGCACATTTGAACGCGAACGCGCGTTCACGGCGTTCAAACGGTTACACTGACCCCCAAGACTCGGACTGGTGCTTCCAAGGGGAGCCACGATATTCTGGGGGAGTCCGGCGGTCGTCCTCCTTGGTGGTGTATCCACCATCCTTGGGTTTTGCTCCCCCAGTTTACTACCATGTCCGAAACCTGAGCGAACCTGTCCTTTAGTTTTTCAATTTCTTCCATATTTTTGTATGTGGCATCGAGCATGATGGTAAGGTCGTCCGCAAACAGGGAGCACACTGGGATGGCTTCATCCGGGATTCGAGCAATCTCAATTCTGGTGATGTCTTTGTTGGTTCGGAGGTTCGCCGACAGTGCTTCCATAATCACCAGAAACAGAAAGGGGGCAATTGGATCGCCTTGCCGAACCGACCTCTCGAAACGAATCGGCGGTGCCAGAGAGCCATTTATCTGCACCCTAGTGGTTGCGTTGTGGTGGAGGATGTGCACCCATCTTCGAAAGTACGGTCCAAAGTTCATTTTCTCCAAACATTTATCTAGAAAAAGTCGGTCCACGTGGTCGTAGGCTTTTTCAAAGTAAATGAAAATCAGTGTTGCGTTCTGCTTGGACTGTCGGGTTAACTGTTTGACTTCATGAACCAGGAGGATGTTCTCTTGGATTTTCCTTTGCTGCATGAATCCAGTCTGTGACGGGTGTATTAGGTCCTCCAAGACCGGGATCATTCTATTCGCCAGGGTTTTAGCTAACATCTTGTATGTGACCGTGAGAAGGGTGATAGGCCTGTAGTTCCGGATGTTAAAACTATCCCCCTTTTTGTATAACAGGGTTAGTACCCCCTGGCCCACCAGCTCCCCCATATTCCCTGTACTGCAGACCTCGTTATAGTATTCCATAAGGTCCGCGCTCATACCATCCCACATGGTCTCCCAGAATTCCTTCAGAAGTCCATCTAATCCGGGGTTTTTCTCCTCATCCATTTGTAAAAAGGCCGCCCATATCTCGTTTTTAGTTAGGGGGACCTCCAGGCGATCTCGTTGTTCCAATGATAAAGATCTATTCATGGGCTGGAGGAATTCGTCAATCTGTTGTAACCGGTTGTCCTCGCTGTTTGGTGGAATGTGGGATGTGAACAGGTCTTTGAAAAAATCGCGGGTTATTTTAACATAGCCTGTTGTTGTGGTTGTGGGGTGTACATTTGTCCCCTTTGGGCCATACAAGGCACAACAGATCGCTTGGGTTTTGCTTGCGCGAAGCCGAAGAATTTTGTGTCCATTGTACCTTCAGTCGAGTGCTTGGATAACTTCCCCCGGATTCGGGCACCTTGCCACCGGAACTGCGCCTGTTCCAATAGTTGGTTTTTCACATTCTGAACGCATTGTGTGTGTTGGTCTGGTTGTTGCGGGTCTAGTTGTTGTTCTAGCTCTTGAAGTTGCATCATCAAGTCGATTTCTTTTTCGTGACGTTGCTTGGCCATCAATTTTGAGAATTATTTGCATTTTTTGGCTAAGAAAAACAGTCCATTATTGAACCATGTCACAGGGGACTCCACTTCGGCGCGTCGGTCGTTCTTGTATGCCCAAATATGAGTGATGTTGTGTCGAAACGCAGAAAGTTGGAGTAGAGATGTGTTTAGTTTATAGAAGCCAAACCCCCTGTCCGGCCTTTTCCGAAAAGTGAGAGCTAACGCACACATCTTATGGTCGAGGCCCGGGTGGAGGCTCAAGGGCAAGATTGCAGTTAGCGTCATACCGCCTCCCACGGCTTCTGATGCTAAAATTAAGTCAATTCTCGATTTAGATAGTCTGGTCGGGTTGTTGCTGCGGACACAGGTAAAGGTTCTTTCTTGGGGAAAGGAGCGCCGGAATGTATCGAAGAGGGATAGTGTGTTGCACATTCGCAGGAGCATGCTTTCGCCCTCCTCGGCCTGGCGCAAGGCGGAGGGGGGGACTTGCCAGCGGTCGAGCCATCGATCCGGCGCTGCGTTAAAGTCCCCTGGTAAGATAACTGGGATGTGCGGGTCGCCTTGCAGGACCTTGGTTTCAATTTTTGCAAATTTAAAAATTCTTCTTGTTCCGGTGCAGTGTTTGGAGCGTACAAACAGAAAATGCAGATGACTTCTAATTCCAGAGCCCCCAATATCGAAACCCAGCGGCCTTCCTCTGTGTCCTTTTCCCAGTGTAACACTTCCAAGCGGGAGTCCGGGGGGACCCATGTTGTGGTTTCTGCCCTGGCCGGCCCAGGTGCATGAGCACGGTAAGCTTGAAATGGCCAAACCATTTTATGGGCCCTATTATGGTCCGGGGTGTCCATCAGGTGCGTCTCCTGAATACATATAACATCGGGCCAGTTACGCCCTCCCACCCATATTGCCCGGGTTTTATCTAGATTATGGGAAGCCAGACCATTAACATTGACCGATCTGAGGTCAAGGTCCGCATTTTGCAAAGTGCTCCGCCAGGCTCGATTGCGGTCGTAAACTGCTTCTATCCAATTCATCTTTGTTTTCTGCCTTTAGTGGACTTTGCTACCTGTCTTTCCCTTTGTTTTACCATTGGTGCCAAGTGTGCTGCTCCCATGCCACACCATCATTAATAATGTTCTTTCTTAGGATGGAGCACAGGGGGTGAGGAGCTCTGTATCGGACCAAATCTGACTGGCCGATGACCCTGGAGCTGTGGAGGTCCAGCAGCGCGTTGTGGGGCACCCATGTAAGGTCAACCTCCTTCTTCTCGTCCAAAAGAACATACAGGTCATCGTCTGCTATTCTGCAGGAGCCTGAGCCTACTTTAATCATAGCCTTCGCTCCCGGCCCATAATGGGAACCTATAAACTCCTTGGCCTCCTTCAACTTAAAGTCGCCTTCCCCCCCCGGATCCTGCGGTAACCTCCAGCCATGTAAGGTTACTTCCCCCCTGTTAGGAGAGTAGTCATTGCGTTCGGCTGTAGAAAGCCCCACTTCCCAACGGCCTTGTTTCTTTCGGATGGGGATTGTCAGGATTTTGTTCCCAGGAGGGAGGGGTCCTTGAAACAGCCCCTTTTCGATCAGGTGTCGCAGGCGGGGACAGCGGGGTACCTTTGGTTTACCAATCTCCGAATCTGGCCCTGTGTTGGGTGGCCCTCCCGTCCGGGGATCAGGTGCATGGGCAGGGACAAGGTTTGTAGAGGGAGAAGGTTCTGCCTCGTGGAGCGGTCATTGGAACTGCTTGTGGACAATCCACAAGACTCGATGCCAGACCTGCTGTTTTTCCACCCATTGGGGTAGTCCCTGTCCCAGAGCCTGAGCGAGGCTCGGGCTGCTGTCCAAGAGGTCAACCAGTTCCCTGTACGCGCGGTCCCAAAACTCCGCCGGTAGGTGTGTGTACCTAGCCCTCAAGTAGTCATGAAGCCATTCCGCCAATGCCTTCATTTTCTCCCCTATTTCTCCTTGTGTTTCCGGGGCCGAGTCTGTCATGATTATGTCCGGGGGGGCCGGGGTCTCAGTTGTTTCCGCCGTCACCGGCTCCGTGTCTTCCACGTCCATCGGTTGCGGGCCGAAGGCCTGTTGGAAGGGATCAGCGGCCGGGGGGTTGAAGGCCTGCCGTCCTTTATGTTGCTCATTTTGATCCGGACCGTCCCTTTGACTTCTGGGTTCCTTCCCAGCCCCGATGGCCTGTTCCTCTTGTGCTTGTGGCTGAGGTCGTACCTCTTCTGACCTCGGTCCCCCCTGGTCTGTTTCGTCGGTCTGGGCGGCCATTTGTTCTGTCTGTAATATAGCCCCACCCTTGTTCCCTTCTTCTTCCTGTCCATCTTTCCCTCCCGTTTGAGCTTCCAGAGCCCGTTCTTTTGTTCGCAGTACCCAGAATCTGTTTGCGCCATTTTTTTTTGTGTGATTTTCTTCTTGATTGAGTTTGTGCGACGTCCCCTACTTGGTGTTAGCTTTTATTTTTGCAGATCGTTTATCCCTAGGAAGCATCTGCCACAACTCTATGGCTTCCGTACGTTTTAGGAATCGTTCTGGTCTTGGCTCTGGTCGCGGGCCTGATGATGGCAGGGGGTCCTGTCATTCCATGTGCTCCTCCACTGTGTGGGGCAGCTTCCACTGTTCTGGCGGTTTGGTTTCTAGGTTGGGTTCCCCCTTCTTCTCCCATTCCCATCCTCTCACCCCTCCTCCTTCCTTGGCTTCATCTAGGTATACCCAGCCCTCATGGCCTGGATCCACCGTCCGCCATCTCGAGGCTTGAAATGGATCACGGATTAAACGACCCGTGGCCTTTATTCGTTTGGTCGGGTGATGTGGGCATTCTGTTTCCGAGGCCCCGTGCCCGTATGTCTGGCATTTAAAACACCACGGGCGCTGTTTATGTGTTCTGTGTATATTAAATTCTTTCCCCCTATCCTGAAGGGGATGATGTCATCAATCTGAAAAATATGGCCTGTCGGCAGCTCTAAGGCCACCATCAGGTAATCGTCCTGGGGCACCACTTGCGCTGGCAGGGGGTCTATGAAGTTAACAACATCATACTTCTGGGCGAGATCCTATAGAAATATTGCCTGGATCTCGATCGGAATATGCCTGAGCTCTACCCAATAATGCTCAGACATCAGTCGCTCCCGTTTTTCTTCTTTGCTCGGTTGTCTTTGGGGGGACCATGGGTAGATCCGGACTTCCGATCGCCCACAACGCACGTTGCGCCATGTGTCCATCATTCTTTTGTTTGCGGCAAACATGCTAATCACCGTAAATACCGTCGACGAGATTGGTTGGATCAGGCAGTGGTCTCGCGCACCATCCTCACTCCCCTTTAATTTTGTCAGCTTCTTCCAGATCCAACCAATCTTGTCGTTGGAGGATTTGTACCTCGCATCATCATAAAACACCCAGTTGCTCGCATGTTGGGTGTAAAGCTCATCCCTCTCCTTGATTTTTGAGGCCGGCAAGGTTTTGACCCGGTGCTGCTTCCCTCCGTGGTTGACCAATTTTTCTTCCGTCTTCGTAAGAAATTTCGAGAGAAAAAAGGCGCTGGCAGTTGTGAGGTTGTCCACAGAATCTGCCAGTCTTGATTTGTTCCCCCTCCCCCTCCTCGTGGGATCGTTAGGGTTTCGCCACTGTACATGCGTTTGACCTTGCCAGCCTAGGAGGTGTTGGAGGAGGAAGAGGCCTGTGTCTCTCGAGATTGAATACGTTCGTGCGTTGCCTGTATGTCCCGTAAGATACTAGCCGGTGTCTCTACTTCTTTCTATTTATATGCCCCTGAGTCCCGGGTTGTTGTGTCGTGGGGGGAGCCATCCTTCTCACCTTCTAGTTTTCTTACGGCGTCGTGACGGTCGGACATGGTCTCCCCCGGGGGGTCCTTCTCGCTTGTTTCAATGAATAGAGCAATCAAGTTGGCATAAGGGGAACTAATGTGGACACTTGATGCGATTCGCGGGCTTCGGACCGGACGCCTGTAAGTTTGCTATGCGTCCTCTCAACATGATGCAACGGTATGAAATTCACTCACAAGATTGTTCTGACGCCACGCAGCTTTTGTTGATAACGACTGTCGAAAGGCTGACCACATCTCCCCGTGGCACATGGGAATTGGAGAGTGTGACTTACTTTAGGTATGTGTGATATTGAGGTTGGGCCCTGTAAAGATATTGATTACAAATGGGATATCGGTATGATCCATGTTCCACGACTGCTTTTTCGACTAAGCGTGAAATTAGGGTTGGGTTGTGTGATAAGTGCGGTAATGGGATCGGGTTGTCTCTTTTAGATTGATTTTCGACTATAGCTAAGGTTGATTTTTGGATTCTGTTGATCTTAGGTATTCAATGCTTGGATGATGCAGATTGGCGATCGGATGATGGTGGTAGTAATAACTACACAACCTGATTTTCCATGTGAGACAAGTGGAGTCTTTGTTGATGTTGCCTAAGTGGCGTTGAAGTTTGGAATCCTATTCTTCGGTCGCCATTTTGACTGATTGACAGGTGATCGTGGTTTCCCGTCCTTGTTGTTTTGTGTTCAACACTTTACCAGTGAACTGACTTCATTTACCCACTTTATGATATGAACACACAACGAGACCAGTTGTGCAACATGATCCAGAAATGCTTACTCTCAGGTGACAAGGATTCGGACCTTGTGGCCAAGTACCTCACTACCTCAAGAGAAGACAATTCGGACACTGTTGTGGTGGATCTTGACCCGATGGCTGCAGATATCACTGTTGACTATCTGAGACGCCATGCAATTCTCGTTGTTTTCCAAGGGCTGAAGAATAATGTCGCTTTCGCGGCTAAAGAATCCTGTATACGTTTTGTCGAGGCTGGTTGGGATTGTGCAATGGTAGGCGGACACAAAGGGCGAGTGAAACCTAAAGGGGCGAACATGATTTTGGACTTACCAGTGAACCATGTTTTGAGAAACTGGTTAATAGACACACTGCAAAGGGAGGAGGGGGTGATGGTTGGGGGAGAGAATTGTTGCGTTCTGTACAGGTCATGGGCCACTCCAGCCGAACAAGCTACAATAACTTAAATAAGAGATGATCACTTTTTTTTTTTTTTTTTTTAGACAAAATGCTCCAATCTGTTCGTGGGGAGCCAGCACATGCTGGGAACCGGGCCCAGCGTCCCATATGAAAATACACAAGTATTAAAGCATCGGGGCCATTACCCGACTTCAGCTGAGAAAAACTTCTGAGAACAAATTGCACCAAGTACTATCTATGCAGTACTAAATTCAAAGGGACCTTTTATTTTTCGAACCTTGGCTCAAAGAAGAATTCAGACCGAAAGAACGACATGCCTTGGTGCCTTTCAACGGCCCAACCCTACCTGCCTCACCCCTACACCCCGATGCCCAATCTCTACCAAGCCTCACGCCCTCAACTGCTAGGTAACAGAGTGGCACGACCCACCCCACAAAACCCCCCACCTGTCACCTGCTAGGCCACAGGGCAACGCGACCTGCCCTGGCTCCAACCAGCGTTGACTAGGCCCCAACTCACCAAAAGACACTTGAGTGCCTTCCACCCTCGACAACTTCCCATATCTCTCTGCCATGTCTCATGCCTTCGTACAGCTCGAGTTACAGGGCAGCGCGACTAAGCCCTAACACCAACCAGGTCGTTTTGGCCTCGTCTATTCACAACCACTGGATCTCAGGACAACGACAGATACCAGTCAAGCCACCAATCTGCAGCATAGTTGTAGATCCGATCCTCCATCCTTCAGGCACTAGTTGCAGACATCCCACAAAAAAACCTTTTCAACCCTACTCCAGCAAGTCTTATCACAATGGAGCCACAATCTCCACCGTTGTTATACCCTATTTTAATTTTGCAGGTTAGCCCCTTCGCCACGGGGCGCGTCCTCTCCCACCATCACAACCACCACAACCCCCTGCAACCAGCACCAAACCTTGGGAGATTTTTCGATTAGGAAAAACAGGAAAAAATGCAAAAACAGATGAATATTTCAGCGCTCACTGTTCCCACAGGAAGAGGGAAAGGGAGGGAAAAACAAACCTCTCTCCCCATAGAAACTGTGATGCCTATTGAGATCTTTGTTACATATGAAGGGGTCACAATAATCAAAGGAATTACTCCTCTCCCCAAAAAAACAGTCCCCTGTCTGTTCACTGCCTCCACGAGAAAGCGCCCCCTCACCTCCCCACCCCAGTTCAGAACAGTCCCCATAATACACATCTGCTCCCTGATTCGCATGCAGTACCTCCTAAAGTATGCACCCACAGAGCCGAAGATCCCCCTTCCCTCCTACCCCACCCCCTCCAAGTGGAACAGCCCTCGAGCCTCTCACCTGCTGACATCAGCACTCCTTGTCCTCTCTCCCCTACCGCCATAGCTGATCCGGCCAAAATCAGCGTGGCCCAGAAAAGGACAAACCCTCAATACCCCCCGTACCCTCTCAAAGATCACACCACCCACCTTGTGTAACTCTCGTAGGGAGCGACTCAAACCCTAAAGGAGATATTCCATTCCACACCTTTGACCCCCAAACCCACGACATCCCTAACCGAGCCTCAATTCCTAAGAACATCAAGATTTGAGTTATCACTATTTAAGATCAGAACAAATTCTGCGTTACAAATTTAGTAAATCACCCTTAAAGGCTTAAGCTTGAAAGAAAACTAGACCTTTCAATTATTATCCTATTAATTGGTAATCCAGTTGGTTGATTCAATTCTGAGACCGGAGTAGACTCTGATTTACAAACATCAAATTAAGAATATTTTTGAGTTGTACTTTTATAGAGAAGATTCAGAAAAAAATATGTGCGATTTATACTGAACTTCATATCAAAATGAAAAGAAGAAATCAAATCAAGGCAAATAGCATCAAAATACCCGTTCAACAAAGAAGAAGATTACAACGTTTTCCAAAAAAAACTAAATTTGAATCAAAATGTTAATCCAAATTATTATCACAATAAGATGTGAATCAGAAATTCGAGCATACAAAACTAGAAGTCAAATAGTACAGATACCTACCAAGTACGCAAAATGAAGTTGAAAGATCTGAAAAACAACATGAGGATACGACTCGGACAAAACCAAATTACTACCTACCAAAAAATTGTGGAGGATTTACCGGGTGTCTTAGCATGCAAATGTTATCGTTTCCACAACCATGTCATGTCCCCCCCCCTCCCAACCTCCACCTCCTTCTTCGTCAATTGGACAACAACTCAATCATGTCGTGGCTTGTAACCCATTGCATCCATCAGAGCATAAGTCTGAACGACGAAGACAATCGGACCGTGGCCTTGACTTACCTTGTATCGGCCACGTAGCGAGACAAAAATGGCCAAGCCCGTTGACGGCCCCTTGCTGGCAATCCGGAGAGGGAGAAGAACATTTCATGTTAGCAAGATGCCTATGTAGCTTGCCATTTCCGCCATCTCACACGCTCCACCACCCAGACACCAGAAAAACTCCAATGGCTTCATCACCGTCCCAATCACTTCCTCTATCCCACTTTCATCCGAGAATAAGACCACCTGAGAGGTGAAGCCAGTAGAGAGGACGAAATGAGGAGAGAAAGGCCACAGGGGCGAGACAAAAAGGAAGGGAACAAAAGATCTGAGGAAAAACTCCACCTGCCCAACCAGCCCATATCAACCTCCCAACCTTCACCAATCCGAGTAACCATGGTATGACCATACCACTATAATCTTCGAGCTCTCAACCACACCAAAGGAGACTCCGTCTTCCCCACCAACTATTCCCTTCGGACAACCTATGCAACTCGTCTCCTCCCCCCGTCATACCTCCCTCTTCATATCCAGTGGCTCGAGAAACTCTCCATGCAAATGCTGCCAGGAAACGATCCCCAACACGCACCCTCCGAGTGAATGTTCTGCACAAACCGTTAGGATGTCGCCGGTCCCTCTACGATAACGCACTATTGGGACGGGCCGCAACACTGCGCCTCTACCGATGCACAATCGAACAAAACCACAAATAAGAGATGATTTCCAAGCCTCGATTTACTAGATTAGGGTCCTTAGAGTCCCACTTATGGCGATGCCATTTCTCAAAGCATCTTTCATGAAAGCGTTTAGAGGAGTTCTCAAAGCTTATCCCCCTGAACAGAACAAGATGGCACCACAACTGGTAAACCACCGATATGACTTTCATCCACGAGCGAAAGCTAGAATATCAAAGTTTCTTAAAGTGAAATCGTTGCATCGCGGGTACAAGGTAGAGGTTGTGACTCAGGACACGCCATGGTGCAGTGACTGCGGGTGGTATGGACACAAGTCCGGTGATACTGCATGCACAAAGAGATCATCTCGGAATCAAACGGGGTAGATTTTTTGTCAGGACCCGCCATCTGGACCCCCCCACTGGTGTCGGGAGCAGGCGGCCCTTCTGGACCATCTGCAGCCTAAATCAAAGGAAGGCGGTCAGCCGGAGGCCTCCCGTCAGGACCTCCTCCCCCTGTGATTTAAAATAATCAAACCCCTGTGGCCCCCTTTGCCACCCTGGGGGGGGGGGGGGGGGGGGGGGAGACTTTGTAAGTTGTAACCCCTCTCCCTATCCAGGGTGGGACAACTTCGCTTCCGGTCCGAACAGGATCGGTGGGAGTTACAGACTACCCACAACCACGACCACCAGGAGAGACTCAACAATCACTTCATGACGGCCCTGACCCGCTTCCCTACGGAGGACCAGAGGAGCTTATGCCATTGTAAAGAGGCCCACTGCTAGTTCAGAGAAGGAAGATACTTGTCGGAGGACTCAAATTGCATGTCTAGCTGGCAGCAACCCTATACACGACCTGAATCAGCTGCGTCTGCTGATCTTCGAGCCTCAGGAAGAGACAAACGAGTCCTTTGGGCTGATATGGAAAACGAGGAGGAGACAACTGAAATACATGCTGACGGGGACGATGGGGCCCCTCGACAGGATGGGGTTATTGCGAAACGAGCAATACATGCCTCTCTTTTCCCAGGATCAATACTCGAAGCAATGGCTGCAGGTCAGCCCTGCGTTGCTAAGCCTGTGGTTTTTCTGGCCATAGACGGTGATTTGCACTTGTTTACTGCTATGACAGAGCAGGGGCAACTCATAATACCTTATTTTGAGCTTCACGAAGAACCTGTCAAAGAGCTTGTAATGCCTGAAGTTACAAAATGGCTAGCCCCGGCGTTCCACACCAGATCTTATGCAGGAATGGAGTGGGTCAGGATGACACAAACTAATGTGCAGGGTCGGACTGACATTTTGTATTTCTCTATACTACTAAAGGAATTACCGGTCTTCGAGTGGGGCCCAACAGAAACTGGGCACCTCCGCGCGGGACAGGTAACGGGCAGCGGCCAAGGGGGAACCAGTGGAACTCGGGGCGAGGGCTAGAGAAATGTCGGTGAGAACTGGCGATACCCACGACGACTAGCGAAAAAAAGGTTGTGGTGACACCCGCGACGACTAGCGGAAAAATGGGGGCAGGGAATCGGCACAGGCGATGGGGAATGGACGACACGATGTCGGTGACACTATGTGTGTGTGTGTGTGTGTGTGTGTGTGTGTGGGGGTGCGGGAGAGAGAGAGAGAGAGAGAGAGAGAGAGAGAGAGAGAGAGAGAGAGAGAGAGAGAGGGGGGGGGGGGGGGGGGGGGGGGGGGGGGGGGGGGTAGTTCCATCGATAGGATGAGCAAAATCAAATGAATCTACAACTACAACATGGAAATATACACTGTTAAAGTTTGTTGTTGTTGTTGTTGCTTTCTTTTTTCCTTTTAGAGAGAGAGAGAGAGAGAGAGAGATTTCCATCGATTGGTCGAGCAACGCACCGGCCATCAGGTAAGTCTCTGATCCTGTGGCTATTTTCTACTAGAACATCGAAATATATGCTTCTACACCTCTGTGTGTGTGTGTGTGTGTGTGTGTGTGTGTGTGTGTGTGTGTGTGTGTGTGTGTGTAGGACCGACGGGGTGAGGGGATTGGTGATGTACCTCTCCACGATCCAACGGAAAACTCATTCCGACTTTGCCCATCTTATGGATAACCATTATTATCCGTCAGGAGTATGTGCAGCACGTAGCAGTGGGAGGCGAGCATAGCCATGGGGCATTTTGCTCAGCGATCGTGCTTCCCCATGCTTTAGAGGAAGATTCATCCATATTTGGCGCGAGTAGTGGAGCACGGGCAGTGCAATCCTCATAATCGAATGATGACTATGGCAGCAAGGCTCCCTAGGCGCTGCATGTGATTCCGGGTCTGGTTCGTCATATTGCTCGTACTTAGTCTGCACTCATGTCCTTGTGACTGTCGGCGTTAGCCAGATGCTTGGCGTCATGCTCGCACACTCCGAGGTCAGTGAATCTGGCTACCTTTTAAGTGCAGGGATCGTTTCAGACTAGGCACTTAGGAGGCTCAAACAGCGGACGCAGGGCTCAGACATGCACAAGGAAGGGAGAAAGAAGGCGAGTTAGAGAGAGGGAGGGGAGGCAAAGCAATGAAGGTAGGAGGACTGGCTTGGAGAGTGAGCGTACATACCTAGTTATGGTGATAGTCTGTATGACTAACGTTTGAATGCACTCAGGCGGCGGTTGTTGCGGTTGTTAGCAGGAGGCTATGTCTGGTAGAGTATCTGTGGAATCACAGTTTGGGCACAAGGTTCCAGGAAGAGGGAAAGCTCCGTTCATGTTTGCGGTAGTGGCCAGTGCATGCTTTCATCGATATATTGAGCTTGAACTTTGAGTCTCCGTCGATGTTGTGTTTCAGAACTTCTGCTATCCGAACATTTGTATTGGCGTATTTTTACAATCAAGGCAATATTCGAGTATTACGTTTTCATTGAGGATCTGCAGTTTGAAGTTCTGCAAAGAGTTGGAGGTTCATTCGTTCACACCGTTGTTTAGGAGCTGTGGTGATCTCACAAGCTCGGGGCGCTGAGTGGGGAGGCGTCGTTCGCTGTGTTTCGTCGCTCCACTAATGGAGTTTTCTTATTGCGCATGACCATTGTGCACGTAGGGTTTCGCTGCGCACTCGACCTAGCTGCTGTTGTGCAGCGCCATGCTTCGCACGAGAAGTTGTATCATATTTTGCGCTACGCTATGTTTGGTTAGGCTTTGCCAAGTTGTCTGCATTTCAAATAGAGCACGGGGGTGTGATTTATTTGAACAGGGCCTTTCTCGGCAGCGTAGCAGCAAGTTGGCCAGGGGAGCGATGTCGCAGCTTAGGGAAGTGGTTTGACTCTACAACCGGGGTTACCACTGCGATTTGGAGGATTGTCAGGAGGCTGTAACTCTGCGTTTTGATCGAAGTTTGACCATCTCCAGTGCGTTTTTGGCCACCATTTGAGGGGCCCTCAGGTGCGTCAAGGAATCAAGGCCATCTCACACGAGTCTGAGTGCACCACCCATGGATCTGAGAGACTTAATGCTTCTCCATATGCTCTTCTTACGCTAAGTCTAGTCTATTGGTTCTAAGAGGAAAGCGTCAGGCGGGATTGCAACCCGTAATCCGTGCCAATGACTCTGTGGGAGGTTGCCCCACCGATTGCGGGAACTCTGTCATAACCTAGGCGAGGTTTTGGAGGCAGGGAATTGAGTGGTAATTATCCCTTCCTTTCTATAAACCCACTTATAACCTCTACATGTACATTTTGCTACGGGTTGGCTGAGTATATTGCATGTATCCCTATTTTGACTTTATGTTTGACTTCCGGGACTTAAGACAGATTTAAGTAAAATAATGTATGCACAATCTAAGTTTTACTTTTGTTGTTTGTTTGAAGTCGGATTGTGAAAAGGGTTTGCATCGGGGGAAGGCGGGAGGAAGGTGGTTTTGCTTGCGATTGACCGGGTTAACCAAAGACTGGGCATTGTTTCTAAGCTGAATGGCCCAGTGCTATGTTTATTGGTTGTTTTCTTACGGATCAGACATAGTTTTAAGTTAAATGGTCTTGTGTTTATTTATGAGGGTTTGTCTGACTGATCTTTGAGACCAAGCATTGTTTCTAAACTAAATAGTTTGGTCTTACTGTTTCTTTTAAGGGTTTCCGATTGAGGTGGGTTGGTAGATTCAACTTCATGCTTTGAACGATTTGAGATGAACTGAACATTGTTTCTGAGCTGAATAGTTCAGTTCCTTGTTTTATTTGCGAGGGAGGATTTTTGTGGAAGGCTAAGCATTGTTTCTAAGCTAAATGGTTTAGCCTGAAGCCACTCACATAAGCGTAAAATAATTATAACAGGAAGTATTTTATGTATATTTGCATGTAAACTGGTAACTGGACATTGTTTCTAAGTTGAATGGTCCAACGTTAAGCCATATCACTAAGAAGAGAAGGGAAAATATAGAGTATAACTAGAAGTAGTTTGGGCAAGCTGAGCATTGTTTCTAAGCTGAATGGTTCAATCCCCTACCCGTATTTTCCTTTCTTTTAAAAATAAGTCCGAAATTACTAAATTTTGGATATTAAACAATTTAGGGCGACTAGACATTGTTTCTAAGTTGAATGGTCTAAGTCATATGCCCAAATAAGAGAAAAGTTGTTATGCATCTCGTTCATGTTTATTCAATGGTTGAGTTAGACAATTGTTCCTAAGTTGGATGGTCTAGCTTTACGCCTTACGTAAGCTGGGTATAAGGGGTGAATCATCTGAAAGTTCTATGAACCATTCTAAGTGAAATTAACCTTGAAAATGAGAAAAAGTGCTTACCATTGTGGTATGGATTTACGTGTAGCTAATTGGGAGTTTAATTTGATATGAGTCTTAGTTTGACAGATAGTTGCTTTAGTTGCTCGCCATGTGCTAGAGTCATAAGAGTTGGTCTAATTTCTGCATTTTCTGACAAAATATTTTTTTTTACGTAGGTCAATTCTCACATATTGGGGATCGTTTGTTATACTTGGTTTTATATAAATCTTGGAAAGGTACTTCTTCTATGGGAAGCGCTGCCGAAATTTCAACAAAACCAACGAGTTAGTTAAATTTCGCTTTCAAAATTTAAATTTTTGTCTAAGATTTATTTCTGACTGAGTATAAATCTGGAAAGTCTTCTTTTATAGGGGAAGTGTTGCCCGAAGTTTTTCTCATTCAGGGAGTTAGACAAAATTTAACCTTGGGAAGTCATAGTCATTTTAGATTTTATACTTAGCTTTGTATGAAAACTACTTTCTCCACGGGAAGCGCCGCTAAAATTTTTGTAAATCTAAGGAGTTAATTCAATGTTGTCTTGGTAGGAACTCGAAATTTTATTTTTGAGTTCTTATTTAACTTAGTATAAATCTGGGAAGTCAACTTCTCTAAAGGAGATGCTACCCAAACTTTTACTAATTCACATAATTAGATAAAATATTAATTTTTCAAAGTTAAAGATTATTTCAGTTTTCATATTCGATCTAAGTATAAATTATGAAAAGACAATTTTCCTACGGGAAGCACTGCCGAAATTTTCTTAGTTTAAAGGAGTTAGATTATATTTTGACAGGTGAAGATTTTTGTGATCCACCCCGCATAAGGGAGATGTTGCCAAAGGTCTACCTTTCTTTGGACACTTGCTTGGACGTAAACTAACTTAGTTAGCAGGAGGATCTTGAGTGAGAATGTGTTATGGAGATTCATTCTCCATATACGGATAGTCTAGCCTTGGGCATTGGCGTGTTTTGTGTTACAGGTTTTGCTTGGGATATTTTGGTGCATAATTTAAACTAGCTTCGGCTTGAACTCACGAGGATCATCTTTTGTTATTACTGATAACAGATCGATTGTTGATTCGTCGGTTTACGATTCAATTTCAATTCACTCTCGTCGATTCAACCTAAAGACTTCAACCCTCCAACAGAAAAATTCCCACGAGAAATTAAAGTTGAAAAAACATTCTATAAGAAAAAAATCCTTCATATTTATAAATTATCATTACAATGTTCGTCCAATTCTAAAATTTCCAGTTTTATATGATAAGTTCTCGTCTAAATATGAGTTTTCCCTTCCAACTACATCTATTTGTTCAAAATGGAATGAAAGTCTGGACGAGTTTATGAAATATTTTAATTAATTTTTCATTCTACTACAGCAAATATCTTTTAATTTATATTGGATTAACCTATTTATGACTGGAAATCCTTACTTAGAATAACAGTCCAATTAAAATATTTCATGAACTCATCCAGACTTTCATTCCATCTCTAGCATGCAGTCCAAATAAGAACGGGTACCCTATTCTTGGAATTAAAGGTTGCAAGTAAGATGAAAAATTTTAAAATTGGAATGACATTTTTTAAGATGGAATGAAAATTTGAAATTTAGATTGTAATTTTACTATAGAATGATTATTTAATTCTAGGAATTTTTTTCGTTGTTTGGTTTGAATTGTTCCGTTGGGTTTTCGCCCAAACTTTATTGAATGGTCATTTAACAAAGAAAGTGAGTATTTTATTATGGAAGGTTGGATAAAGGTTAGGGTTTATGAGGCTAAAGTGTGGGGTATGAGCGCAGAGAGTGGTTGAAGTTGAACCCGTGTAGTGTGTGGACTTCTGGTTGAATCTTTGATGTGATTCGAGGTATGTTTGTGGTTTGGACTGTGGATTTGACTACTTGCGATCGTATATATATGATTGAAGGGAATCCCGCTGTAATTGTGAGAAGTGATCGTCTTATGTTCATAACCCTCTATATATGTATATATTCATGTATATATATGTGCCTCGAGTGTTCGCATGGCCTACCGCGACCGTGTGTAAGGGTTAAACAGATTATGTCGTGAGAGAAAAGGGAAACCCCATTTTATATTTTGTTTTTTAGAATTATTATGGTTGGACGTTTTGGTCCGGGGCAACCGTCAAAGTCAAACCCCTTGGCTTTTCTTCAGGCCCTGGATGATGGAGCCTGCCTTCAATTCCACGAGAATTGACTGCCACCACAGGCCGGAACCTGTGTACCACCCACTCTCCGGAGGGTGCAGAAGAGGGTGTGGTGATCAATCGTCTTGGCGGTTGTCTAGCGTCGAGAGATTAACCCCTCAAGGCGGGTGTCAACCGACACTTGGGTGTCGAACGCGACCCTCGAGACCATCAAGGACCTCGTGATTATGAGTACTACATACTACTCCATCATTGTGACTGCTTGTGTATGCTTGCATGGTCAGTCGATATGAGAAAGCCCTACGTCCGCACTGTTTTATTTTAAGTCTCGCACTTGACGTCTAACTGATTTCCATATCAGAAGGTTATGGGTTGGATACTGGAGGGACTAGGAGTGTTTGTTTTATTTGAGAGTGAATTCTGATCTTATGTTTCAACGCGTGGTAAGTGGGATGCGTCCTAGTCGACCGACGACGAGTCTCACTTCAGACTTCAGCCCCCCAATGCGTCGGTTCGGATGCGGATCCGATAGAGGTGTGGGACCATGTGTACCCCCTATGCTACAACGTACGAGAAACACTCTTGGCTGACCCACCTCTGCGATTGCAACTGATTAACTTTCCTATTGTGGACTGGTAGCTTGGCGGGGATACACCCACCGAAGGGAGGTGACATCTCTCGCAGGCGAAGGTAAGTTGTACCTCGCGTAGGTCCTATCGTGTCGTAGGCGCTCGCGAGAGGTATGGTTGGCGCACTCGGTCGGAGCAACTATGGAAGCTCCATTTGTATAGCGATTAAATCCTGCGTGACGCGGCCGGGAGGGTCCCCCTGTGGGACCAATGCGCTCGACATCGCTACGTGGAAACGCGGGCAACTGATCTCCCCGGTTGTCGTCCGTTCATTGTATAGAAAGGCCAGTCCCTAACCTGTATTACACGATCAAGATGAGGGAGGAAAGGGAAAAATTAGTGACGATCCCCGCGCACAAACGTGGCGCCGAGATCGGCAAGGGTTGGGGAAGGGAGGGAAATCCAACACACTCATGCATCCATGCAGACGGTCGACACCCTGTGTTCCCCAAAGTTGCGTTTGTGAGCGCCCGTACATCTATTCATATGTGCATTTTGGATTGTGAGACATTAAGCATCCATAGACTCCCGTACCACTCAACATGTATACAACAGAATACCCATACCCCGGGACATTGCACACATCACAATGATCACACTTGGAGAAAGCAGCAATGGAGATAAAAGTAAGTCCCTCACTATTCAAAATTTCACACTCGGTTGGCCTCCCTCAGGCGCAACCCTCAATAAATCCGAACGCCAACCAACAGTAGTCACAAGGCCCTACCGCCAGCGGTGTTCGATCTCCACCACCGCTCCGTCACTCCGACTGTCTTACCTCGAGTCTACCGCTAATTCCACCCCTCGCCGTCACTCCGCCGACCACTGGGCATGTTGAGCATGTTCAACGCCGCGGACTTCGCGCATAGCTCGCGCAATATTGCAGCAGAGATCAACGAGAAGGAGAGGAAGGGACTGCGATAATTTATAGCGCGGAAAGCAGCGAGGCACCAGTCTGAGGTGCAGGTAGCAAGGGGTGTGGATGAGCGGAAAAGTCGGGGTTCTAGGAGGATTGAAGGAGGCGAGTCGAAAGTTCCATGTGATTGAGGTGGTCGTTCCAGTGGTGCGCGCTTTCCGCTTTCACCACATTGATCCGACCATCCCAACTACACAGCCAATCGCTCACGATGATGGGTAACGAGAGGATCGGATTTCGCTTGCGGGAAGACGAAGAGGCATGTCAGAGGGGAGCACGCAGCAAGAAAGGAAGATGGCGCGGAGATGCAAAGCAGGGACCAAGCTTGCGCGACGTGCAAGAAATTTGAAAAACAATTGTGTGCTCGTTATTACTCAAGAATTAAAATTTCCGCCCACACTAATTCCTACCGTTTCTTGGATTTCTTGGCGAGATCGCTAACCGTCCACGCAGAAAAAAATCATCAGGGGCAGTTCTGAAAAATATAAGTTTATGTTTCGTCCCCCCCTCCAAAAAGAAGAACAAGAAAAAGAAATGAAAAATAGACCCTACTTTTCTCGATCAACCAGAATTTGTACTTACAGACTTACTTGGGATTTTTCGCTTAAGGGTACGGAAAGCCTCAGAGTGCGGATCCTGGCTTGTCACATCTGTGATGTGCAGGGGGTTCCGAAAGAGTAGTAGTCTCATGACTGCAGTGCATGTGTCCTAATTACTTTTTTTTTTTTTTTTTTTTACACAACGTGTATTAACAGCAGAAAGATTAGGAGGGTTCCGAGGAAATGATCGATTTCACGATTGAGAGGGGGAGGGAGCAGAGGAAGGAAGGCTGCTAGTGCAGCCAAGGTTGTCGGTGCCTCCACTGCATTGAAGTGGTGTTGAACAAAGGAGGGGTAGAGAAAAACCTCCAGCACGTGTGATAGTACACGTGGCGCCAGATCCACGACGGCAGCGATGGCCGGAATGATCTACCATCGCACGCTGCGATTCCCCAGGCCTGTCATCACCAGATGAGTCTATGTGTACGAACGCCGCTCCTGCCTAAGCACCGCAAGGATGAGGAAGTGGTACATACCATTTGGTCGTCGCCCAGCCTCATAGAGAACGGTCGCTGCCAATCTGGCTGCCACACATTCCTCAAACAACGGCTGTAAGAATGGCACCCATGTAGGATCAGGGTGTGGAGTCTTGCCGATCGCTTCGAGCTGGATCATTGCTGGCTCCACCCTGTGATCGACATCGGTCAGGTGGATGCTCCTGCTCGGAGGAACTACTAATATCAATGATCTCGACACTTTTGGATGGCTGGCGAAAGTGGAATGGTCACACGACGACGGGGGTTCGGGATGCGGAATATTGTACTCTTCCCATTCTTCCTCCTCCTGTTGGACCAGGTGTTAAGGGGCCTGCTCCATCAAGATTGAGGTCGGGGAGGATCGGCAGTGGCGGTGTCCGCTCCGGGTGGCTTACACGTGTCCGAGATCCGTTCGCCTCGGCTCCTTCCCTAGGCGGAGGTCCGATGATCAGTGTGGCTTAACTTTCAGGCGCGGGATCTGGCTTTCATGTTGGTGCCAGCTGAATTACGTCTCCTGGTCCCACCCGACTACCTTGCGCTTCCGGCAATGGTTGTCGGCACCGCGTCTTGATAATCTCCCTCCGCTCCCTTGGTGGCGCCGGACGTGGGTATGACAAGGGGTGGCCGCAACTGCTTTTCGAAGTTGAGATCTATCACTTTCTCTCCTGCCCCCGCGAGATAATCTGGTGCGACAACCCCGTGGTATGTTCTTCTTGGGGCCGCCACCACTCGCAGCCAGACCTGGAGGTCGCCTTCCTCAACGACGATCACCTATGAGATCGACAGCGGCTCAATGTGACCGAGCCTCAAAAACCCCGGCTTATCCGACCGGACTTTTCCGAAACAATACAATGTCACCGTCTCCTGCTTTAGCTCCGGTTTGGGCTTCGTAATCACGTAGTAAACTAACGCCGTGCTCCTCATGCTCGGTGGAAAACGAGAGCATGCCCAACACCAAGGATCGGTACATCGCCCGATGCAATTCCCACGCTTTTTCATCCGCGAATGGTAACGGCTCTACGTCGACCAGCTCCACCAAGTACTCTGAGAAGTGGTGCATAGGATAGGGGCTCTCCGTTAGTTGATGAAGAAGGGTCGTGTAAGAGAAGAAGGGAGGCATTTAGTATGGAGGTGGGATAGCTTGGATGTTCGGAGGGTCAACAGGGGAAAAGAGTGCGGGTAGCTGAGGGACTAGAGCCAGCTGCCCGCCTTGCTCTGTCGGAGCAACAACTCGTAGGCCGTGAAGCGATGGCCCACGTGCCCTTGCACTCGTGCTACCGATCAGCCACCTGCAGTGCGCACTCTTGAAAGAACTTCCTCACTAGCTCCCGTACTCACTCCTCCAAGAGCATCAAATTTCCTATATACGTGGGGATGCTATGCGCAAAGGTGACAACCACTCACAACAAAACACTCTCGTCGATTCCCCCCCGGGCGGGTGCGTTACATCTACATACACTCCCGCATATGTCAGCTGATGGCATAGGAGCGAATACCCCGCGAGGTCTACGATGCTTGGTCCTCGTACATTCACTTGCTCGATATCGTAGTGCAGTTGTTGGTCGCCGTTGAATTGGTGCTGCAACAGATGCTCCACTATCGGCATTTGGAAGTGCTCAATCAGTTCATGCTCCTGCTCGTGATGGGCCGATGGCTCATCCTGCGTGATCAAGACTTCAGGAGACAAGTGTGAGGCAGATCGAAGAGAGGAAGAGGAAGCAGCGGAGGACGAGGAGGGACCAGAAGGGGATGGCATAGGCAGGACAAGGGTCTGATCGCGATCTAGCGATGGTCGAAACGGGCGAAGGGCCGCAACGTGGTGAGTTAGCGTTCTGGCCTGAGGCCCCGAGCGTTGTGCCTCGGTGTGAGCTTCATGAAGTATTGGCCTCGTGTGCCAACTTCCGTCACATCATAAATGTCAGTGTAGCAAGGATGGATCTTGGAGGAGCGCACAGATTTCCGTACCTGCACCAGATACCCAATTTTATAGCGGGGAAGGGGGCCCGCTGATGCGTGTCAGTTCTCAACTTCCCATAATCTATGATATGTCGTTGATGTGTCAGATCTACGCCCCTCTGTCACCTTCGGGCCAACATGGGGTAGGTCATAGCCATCAAGCCCATGTAGTGATGCGCCTTGTCCATGTGTTGAGCCCTGGTAGCCCTAACTTCCATACCAAAGAGAGGTGACAGCTGGACCCGAGGGACATTGTTGGTCCTCAATTGGAACAGGGACACCCCAGTACTACCGTGGAGGGTAGTCTAATAGACGGCCAAGATGTGATCTGCTATGACGGGCCAAGGCCTGGTATGTCCCGCGGTGATATTCCGTCTAAGGGCAGTCTTAATCATCCGGTTGGCATTTTCTACTAGCCCACTGGCCTGTGGCCAGTGTCCCGGTGAATACGAAATCCTTACGTCGACCCTTATGAGATGCCGTTCCACTTCTCCTTGGAATTCAGACCCATTATCTATGTGGACTTCTTCTACGTCCAAGTGCATGCACAAGAAGCGATTAATATACCAGGCTACCTCTAGCGAATTCCGACTAGTCATAGGATAGGCCTCGATCCACTTGGAGAAATGATTGACGGCACTAAGAGGACATTCAACTCAACTTGATCAACAGGACCCTGCGGTATATTAATATTCGCCGTGTCAATACTAACTCGCTGAAAGGGACGTTCTACCCTAGTCGGGACCATTGTCCGGAGCATCTGAATCGGCGCCTTATCTGTCGCGCAAGTCGGGCAATTTTGGACGATGTATTTAACTTTTTCCCGAATTCCCAACCAGTACCATTCGTTTTTCTCAATGGCGTTTTCCGTGTACTTGATTGTGAAGTGGACCGCATCCTCTTCGTGCGCTACTCGTGTCCAATCGAACCTAGCAAGAGGGTGTGGAACCGTCAGTCAGCTAGACCCGCTATCGTCACTGTCTTTTCTTTTATGCAAGGCGGATTCTTGCCAGCAATAATTATGCGCCCGCTCCGTTACTCGCCGACGTTCCGCCTTGGTAACCTTCGTTAACGGATCCCCTTTTAATCCCCGTAGCAGAAGGAGATCCGTCCAGACTTCTGTTTTGCGGTCACTTGGCGAAAATCCATCCTTCGTCCTAGCTTCTAAGTACCGTTTTCCGTGGGTACCTGGTTCAGCAGGCGGTCGGGACAAACGCACTCCTTCTCGCTCCGGTACCTAATACAACATCCGTGGGACCAAACGACGCAGCATTGGCTGCATTGTATCCATGGAACGAAACCAGGCCTTACTGGGTGTGAATCATCAGTATCTTGTATCATAAGTAGAATGCAGAAGAAGCGGGTATTCTAAAACAGGTTAGGGGAAGCGCAGGGTATAGACGAACGGAACGAAGAACAGCAGGAAGACGAAAGAGTGGTTACTACTTCAGGGGAGATAGCCATCTCTGATCTCAATGGTGTCCTTGCAGAGGATGTATACCTCCTCGTAGCGAGGCTCTATCGAGGGCAGAATAGGCTTCCACACATTAAGTTGTTCGTTCATGGGACACTTTCTTGGTGGTTGTAGGCGGGTTAGTTCGTCCGCATTTCCATGTTGCTTGGTGGCGTGATGGCGAATGTCGAAATCGTAGTCCTGCAATTTCACAGCCCACCTTCCCAATGTTCCCATGTAATCCGTATTGTTTCGTAGTGACAACAACGGTTAATGATCCATCACAAGCACAATTTTTTGACCGTGAAGATAAGGTCGAAAATGTTGAATTCCCCACACCACCGCCAAACACTCGCCCTTGCACGCTTCGTAGTTTGATTGCATCTGACTCAGTGTCTTCGAGGTGTACTCGATGACGTGTTGCTTTTCATCTGCTCCTTGCTGAGTCAGCACCGCCGATAACACCTGCGGCTGCCAGTCGGTGTGCGGGGCAAACGGCTTTGTCGGATCCATGCGAGCCAAGATCGGCGTGGTTGTTAAGGTTTTTTTAAGCGCCCAAAAAGCCACCTCAAATTCCGACGTCCAAACCAACTGCTCATCCTTCTTCAACAAGTTCGTCAGGGGCTTGGCGACACGTGCGAAGCCCTGAATGAAACGTCGATAGTACGATGCCAATCCAAGAATGGCCCGAACTTGAGTCAGTGTGACCGGTGATGGAGCCTCTTGTACGGTTGCCACCTTCCTTAGATCCAGCTTCAGGTCATCCAACGTGTCGATGTACCCCAAGAAATAAATTTTGGATAGAAATAACTCATTTTTTTCCAATGCCACTTTGAACCACACATCTTTCAACGCATGCAAGACTCACTCAACGTGTTTTACATGATACTGATGTGTTTTGGAAAAACACCAAGATATCATCCATATACACAATCACACAAAAATTAATCAGGGGTTGGGTCAGGCGGGTTTTGTTAACAAACTCCGCGAACGCTATATTCATGGTCCGTTGGACGGTCGCAGGGGCGTTAAATATTCCCATGGGACATCGGATCCACTGCCACGTGCCCTCGAATAAAACAAAGGTTGTTTTGGGTCTGTCGTCCGGTCCGACCGCGACATGGTGAAAACCGTGTCGGATATCGAACTTCCAAAAGGCTCGGGCGGGACCGATGGCGTCCAAGAGATCGTCGATATAGGTCAGCGGATAGACATCTTTGGTGGTAATAGCATTTAATTCTTGATTGTCGATGCAGACGCCAACTGCCCTGTTTCATTTTGGCCACCACGGGGAATGACCAGGGACCGAGGGAGGGTTCCATCCATCTGAGACACTCGAACTACCGTACCTTGTCCAAGACTAATTGTCGTTTCTTTGGAGGTACGGTCGACGATGGATTGAGGCATGGTCCCCGGTATCGATAGTGTGCTCTATTAGGTATGTCAACTCTATGTCGTGGTCTTGGAAGCTAACTGCTTCGGGGTAGGCCTGTAGTACCGTGAGAAGGAGGCGTCGGTACTTGGAGGGTACATGGACGGGTAACTGAATGTCGATGCTCCCTCAAGGAAGGAAAACCGTCGATGTAACAGTTGGAACCCTGGCAGTTTCTTCCAGAGAGGCACCGAACAATGAGTTGTCGGTTTTTACCGATAGTACCGTCGCTATGAGTTGACTGTTCGTCGATCTGATAGGTTCCCTTTCTGTTTCGCCTTTGTTGTCGGGTTCGACTTCAACCGAGGGTTCCACTGAAAATGCTTGCAGTAGTTTTATCGGACACCATTTGTGCTCGGGGGACCTGGGCTGAAAGGTTACCCCCTCTTTCAGAAGCAGGTCGACCTTGTCGTCCTTAAGTAAGGGCCTTGTAGGCTTGGATCACACAGGCCTCTTAGTTCAATGAACCTCTCCGGAAGGGGGTCGATCTAGAGAAAAAGGGCCGCAAGGGGTTCCGAGAAATCAGCTATCCGAGATACTCGTAATAGAGGCTCCATTTTGACGGTGGAGGAGAGCGTTTGGGACCAGCTAGACTCACTACGAGTGGTCTTAGGGGGATCGCCCCGCCCTGGTTGGCAGAACCAGTCCGGAACTCGGATCGAATATCGGTTGGGTTCGTCTGAATCCTCAGCCTCTGTCGTGGATTTCTCTCCATCCATCGATTGCCACCGAATTATGTTGATCCCGCGAACCTCAGTGGAAATGTCAGAGGCTGGTTGTGCACGTACGTGCACTGCCAGCCTCATCGGTATCGTTTGGGGCTTGGGGTGGGCCGACGTTAGCACCACCTTAGAACTGTCAAAGTGCATTCGTGCTCCGACCGCCTCCTGCCACGGTATTCCTAGCAGCACATCATACACTTGTACATACAACACAATTGCGTCGCACAAACAATGCACCCGTCCGACTCGTATAAGTACATTCGTAATTCACCCTTTACAATGAATGATGTCCTTTGTGGCAGACACATACAATTCATTCGGGCGAAGGGTCTGAACATGTGCTTCTTATCCTAAGTGCTTCGTTAACCCCCAAGAGATGGCTACTGCTTGGGATCCGGAATCAAGGATGGCGGCCGAGGGACTTCCCCAGGTAATCGGATAGGCCCGAAGGATTTGGAAGGAATACCTCGGGCTTTTCTGTCGGTGGATCTGCGGCTTGGATCATTTCGACGCGGGCTGCTTCATTGGATTTCGAGGTTAAGGGTTGTGTCTCGACGGCAAGCGATCGGTTGTCTATAGCTAACTTTTTGCCCTTCTGGCTTTCTTTGAATCGTCGTCGGCTCTTTAGGCATCGCTCAATTACTTTTTCATTAGCTACCTCTGAAATGGTCAATAGGTAGGGGAAAGGCACAGGGATCCGCAGGTCAAGAGCTTTCATGGCATCCAAGACGTCGATTTAACCATCCTTGTACTCGTGACCTGGCGTTATGAAATCTCCAAACCCGGGTCTTCAAGGTCCAAGGTCACTTTCCTCGGTAATCCGTTGGATATAGCGTATTCCTCCAATGGTCCCGGGTTCCAGCATGACCGTTACCATATACTCATCGGACCGGATTTCGGCAGTCGCCGGGGTCACCATTTCAGTCGTCCCAGTGTCAATGGCAACCACCACCCTTCCCCTTGTCTGCGGCAATAGGTGCCGCCAATGGGATTTGGGAAACCGTACTTGAGTCCAGGGTTTTGGATAGTCTTTTACAAGGTGGCCCAACTGATTACAGTTTTAGCACCACATGGGATGAGCGGCCCCGGTTAAAGCCGGTCAGGACATAACTGCCCCAGTCGCCATGGCCACTCGTTGCGTCTGAGCCGCCGCAGCTCTTTGCCTCTGCTGTCCTTGGACAAACTCAGCTAAGGGCGCCACAACCGTTATGAGCTGTACGGTGACCTCCTTCATCGTTATTTCTTCTACGTCCGACTTTCCTTACGCCTGTAAAAAACACCTGGAGGCCAAGGAAGAGGACGCTGCTCTTCGGTCCGGATTTTTCTTGGCTGGTCCTAATCCGAAGTGATCTTCAAACATCTGAGCCGTAGCAGAGTAGCTATTGCGTCGAGCCCTGAAAGGATCATCCTCATCCGATTCCGAATCCAGGCCTACATCGTAGTTTTCCTTGCCCTATTTGATAGCATATTGGATTAGCTTCGTCAACGTGTGTTCAATCGGGTTACACTTTTTCCGCAAGCGAGAGTCGGATAATCATCGGAGAAAATCCGTCCGTACCATCTTCTCGTCAACCCCAGAGCGTTCGGCCAGGTAGGTAAATCGTTCCACGTATCTGACAAAGGTATCACGGGGCTGCTGCATGTATTCTTTGATCAGGCGCATACATTGGCCCGGTGCTATGTGATCAAATCGATCAAGGAAATTTTTCTGGAAGGTCGGCCAATCGGTATGAAGGTTTTGTCCATACCACTGAAACGCAGTTCCAGTCAGCCGTTGTGGAATCCGTTCTCAAAGCAGTTGATCCAACCAAACCGGAGCCTCCAAGGCAACCAACCAAGTGCGTGGGTTTGTTTCATCTTCTAAGAATATGGAAACTTCTAAAGGACGAGGGACAAAGTGCACGGGCTGGTGGACCAATCATGCATGATTCAGATCTTGCTGGGCCATGGCCCGAGGTTGACTTCGAGCTCGACCCCTCACTTGGTTGTGATTGGCGTTGGTCGAGCGACGACGCCTGGGCGCCAATCTTTTAAGAAGACGACCTCCTCAACAAAAACCTCGGAGCTGAAACACATCAGCTCTGATACCAACCTCACACCCCGCGCACCGCTCCGTACCTATGAACACCGATCAGAGTAGTTGGGGGGGTGGCCGAGGATTTTGTTTTTAGCTGGTGGGGTTGAATTTCCCGGTCAGAACGACAGGGGGGTTCATGCTCTTGGCGACGGCTAGTCTTGGGATTCGTGCTCTTGGTGACGATTAGTCTTGGGATATGAAGGTGCGGCCAGGTTCCCAGAGCTTTCCGACAACACGGGCGTTCGTGCTCTTGGCGACGGCTAGTCTTGGGATACTAGTCACAACGAAAAAAATTCCTAGAAATAAACAATCATTCTATAGTAAAATTACAATCTAAATTTCAAAATTTCATTCCATCTTAAAAAATGTCATTCCAATTTTAAAATTTTCCATCTTACTTACAAACTTTCATTCCAAGAATAGGGTATCCCTTCTTATTTGGACTGCATGCTAGAGATCGAATGAAATTCTGGATGAGTTCATGAAATATTTTAATTGGATTATCATTCAAAGTAAGAATTTTCAGTCATAAATAGGTTAATCCAATCTAAATTAGAAGATATTTGTTGTAGCAGAATGAAAATTTAATTAAAATATTTCATAAACTCGTCCAAACTTTCATTCCATCTTGAACAAATAAATGTAGTTGGAAGGGAAAACTCATATTTAGACACCGGGAACTTATCAAATAAAACTGGAAATTTTAGAATTGGACGAATATTTGAATGATAATTTATAAATCTGAAGGATTTTTTTTTTTATGGAATGTTTTTTCAACTTTCATTTCTCGTGGGAATTTTTCTGTTACGAAGGTGCGGCCAGGTTCCCAAATCTTTCCCGCAACGTGGGCGCCCTCCCAGCTAGCTTTCGAACCTGGGTCCCCCCAACCCTATCTAAACGGCGTCGTACCTCGTCACCCGCGGGTACTCGATGAATTCGACTTAGAGGTCTGACAACTCCATGCCTCTTGTCTCTCACCTGTAGAGTTTGCGTGAACTTAGCGTGAAAGTAAAAGTCGATTCCACTTCGCTATGCCCTTGTTCTATTTCTTTTTGTCGGCTTATTGGCGCGCTACTCTCGATATCCTCGGTCGAGAAAAAAAATTTCAATCAGAATACAGCGTGCCACTTCAGAACAATTCTTCGGATTTTCTTCTATCTTCGTTTTGTCCCTGACGAGGGCCAAAACTCAAGAAAGGTCTCGGTACGAAACAAGAGTCCCCTATTGACACCAGCAACCGTTAAATTGTGGTCGCCATGCAGCGTGCGCCGCAGACCAAGGTAACACCGTAAGGTGAGTATAGGGCAGGATTAGGGGAGGGGAGGAGAATCGATCAATTAAAACAGACCAGCTTCCTCCTACGTGGCAGACCCTAGTTGGGTTGTATATATGAAACTGATGGGTCAGTCGCAAGGTGTTCCACACGTCCGCATCGCAATACATATTGTTTTTTTTTTTTTTTTTTTTTTCAGAAGAAGTCGTCTTGATTTCCCAATAATAAGAATTTGAGGTCGGGGACCTCACAATTCAACCCAGAGTAGCCATAGAACCAAAAGATACCAACTGGAAATCGGGTCCAACATCCCATGCCTACTCACTAAAACCATAAATCATCTTCTCAAAAAATGACCTTGAAGCTCAGGAAAGGAGGCTGTTGTATAAAGATAATTAGTGACCCACCGTCCTACAGCCTGTGTCTGTCTCACATCAAAACTGGAAACATGTACTGAAGCGTTACCAAAATATTGATCTAGTTTCGTACCTCAGTACTGCATGTTCACAGCCTGTTTATTTCCTGGTCCGACCATCGAACAACCTTACCCTATTTACCCTTTCGGTCT
Organism: Chara braunii; assembly: GCA_003427395.1. Lineage (NCBI taxonomy): Eukaryota > Viridiplantae > Streptophyta > Charophyceae > Charales > Characeae > Chara > Chara braunii. The sequence goes on along the minus strand of BFEA01000420.1, from coordinate 1,365,162 downwards.
AACTCGCGACCTATCAAGACTCCCCACTACCTTAGATTAACCCTTTGGAGAACTCCCGACATCCCTCAGCCGAGACAGAAACCCACGAGTTACCTTTTGCCCATAATATGTGGCAGAGTCTTAAAAGTCTGTTCTTTCGTAGCCTGCCAAACCGAAGGGATAACCAACAGGTCTGTTCCTTCACTAACACCATCTGCTGCCGACAATGCGCTTTTTCGTCTTTAAAAACCTTTGCATTGCGTGCTTCCCATAAGCTGTTCCTAATCGCACCTTTACAAACAAGAGTCTCGTAGTCCCCCCGGAGGTGAAGTTGGATCGTCCATGTACAAGCCAATATCGGCCTCACTCTTACTTGCCCTAAGACCTTGTACGAGTAGCTCCTCTCTGTATCAACCCTGCAAAAAACTCGACCCCTAACACGGGGCCTGTAGTCGTCAAACCTGTTCCCCTATTCTACCCTTCCTTGTAAGAGCCAAGGAGTGAGGACAGGTTTACCTTCTGTTGAAATTGACATCAATCTGCCTTCTAATGCCCATGTATTCTGAAACCAGATTATGCCCTTCTTCGAGTGGTGTTCCACGCTCTGCCAATCTGCATAAATAGATCACCGGAGCAACGTGAGGATAGTGTTTTTCTGCTAGGCGAAGGACTGAGCTTCTTTCCTGAAGAGGAGGTCATTTTTCGCACTCCAAATCACTTCCATCACTACCCCTCTACACACTAGGGCCACGTATCCCCATCCTTTCTGGAGATCCTGGTCTTCTGGGCAAAGCCCATGTATGATCCACTCGTGTGTCCACTGGAAATTACTTCCTGATATTCCAGTCCAGTGGTTCTTCCACCAATCTCATATCTGAATTGACATGGGACAATATAGCCACAAATGGCTACTTGATTCCCAACCCCAGTTACAGCGAACACATCTCTCTTCAATCTCCATTCCTCTAGATACTAGTCAGGAAGCGGACGCGGTGACCGACAATTATTGAGTCCACATGATACTAGCCTGCTTTTGGGAGGGAATCTTTTTCAGGGCTCCCCAAAGCTTATACAGATTTATACTTCCCAACTGAAAGCCTGGTTCCTTCTGCAACCTTTGACATGCGACCGAGATCGCTTGAATCTTTCTGTTCGCTTGTAGGACCTTAACTCCTATCTTGGTTTTATACCATAGTACTGGGAGAGTAGATCCCAGGGTCTCGACATCGTTCCATCCATACAGCAACGGTTCTACCTGATATGACTCGGGGGAGCGAGAGACTAATACTACCTGTGCATTCCGAGATTCTGTCTCCCATGCCCTTACCTCCTATAGGACCTCTGTGAGTCGAATTACTTTCTCCCCTACAAACTTCAGTTTAGTACCTGTAGGTTTCGACTTCATACCGCTCTTGCAGTTTGACTGTTCCTGCCAACACTGTACTTTTACACCTCGGGCATCTTCAGGGTCTTCCCACCATGTACCTGGTGGCTTTTCTCCCGAACTCCTTAAGATACACAGCCAATAATCGGGAACAGCCTGTTGCAACTTCGCTAAGTTATCTGGTACTCTCTGCAAATATCTCAGTCTTCTCTGTATTACCTCCAACGCTCGCCACTCCTTGGCTTGTGGATCCCAGATATCCTTTACCTGCACCACTCCTCGTTGCACCCACTGGCGCCCAAAGGACCCTTTGCCGCCGTCCGCAGGAAAAGGGGAGTCATCCTCCTGCTTTATTTGCTCATTTTCAAACAGGATCTGATTCAAGATTTCTTGTTTGGTTGCCGGGGGGTTCCAGTGGGTAGGAAGGATTTCCTTCCACACCCGCAGTACATTCCGCCAGATCTTGGACTTGGGTCTTCTTCTTGTGAAGGAGGGGATAAACATACAAACCGAAACGTGAGCCGCGGTGGACAACTTTCATTCCTTAGCCAAAATGTCCTCTGCCAGTTACACCCATGGTTTCAGTCTATTGCCAAAGACTGCTGAGATGACCCACTTTCCCTGTAACCCCTTGTTTTGTTGTATTGGGTCGAGGATCCCCAATCCTCCCCTATCTCGCGGGGCCGTTATCAGGTCCCAGGCCACTTTAGTGAGGTATCCTTGATGCTCCGAAGCTGCTGGCTTCCACAAATATCGTGTTGCACTTCGCTTGATGCTTGAGTAAGCTTCTTCTCCGAGAAGATGGATAGTCAGCGGGTACCACAAGAGGGAGAGAGCTGCTGAGGAGAGAACCAAAGCTCTACCAAACAGGGAGAGTTTATGATTCTTCACCCAGTTGGCTATTCTTGTTGTCGCCTTCTCAACCAACAGTGAGTCTTGTACTCCTGCACAATCTGATAAGGATACTTGCACACCCAGAAACCGGTCAGCCGAATTAGCTGGGACTTGTCTAAGTCCCCAGTCCACACACAGAACCTTGGGCGGGGGCAAAAAATAGGTTGATTTATCCCAGTTTATCGAAGCCTCTGACAACTCACAGTATTCGTCTAATACCGTCCTAAGTTCAGTTAGAGCTTCCGTGGAGTTTTCACATGCGATCGTTAGGTCATCTGCTATGGCCCCTCCTTTCCACTGGGTACCAATAGCGAGTTTCAATCCTTCAATTGACCTATTTGATCTGATGTTTTTCAACAGAACTTCTAACTGTAGAACGAAAGTAAGGGGGCCAAGGGGCATCCCTGTCTCAAAGAGCGCGTAAGTCTAAATTCCTCTGATAATTTACCGTTCACTACTACTACCGACTGTGCCTGGTGGTAGCTTGCTTGAACTGCCCTACCGAACGCTTCCCCAAACCCCATTTTTTTCAATGTTGTATGGACAAAGCACCAGCCTACCTTATCGTAGGTTTTTTCCATGTCCAACAAGAGAACTGACACGTCTCTTCTTTCCTTACCAATAATTTCCATTGCTTGAACAGTCGACATGATGTTCTCAAAAATAAATCTCCCTTGTACAAAGGCCCCTTGTTCCCATCCGATCAAATTTGGAAGCAGTTTGGTCAGGCTAAGGGTCATTGTTTTTGCAAATAGTTTGTAAATAACATTTAATAGGGAGATCGGCCTCCAATTTTTTACCTGTCCCTTATCCCCCTTTTTGTATAGGAGGGTGATCATTCCTTTAGTGAAGTTGGGGGGGGAACCTTCCCGTTTCGAGAGCTGTATTATAGATATCGCACAGAAAGGGGGCGAAAGCCTCCCAGCAAGACAAATACAATTCTATCGGAAGGGCATCTAGGCCAGGGCATTTGCCCGTGGCCATCTGTTTTGTTGCTTGCCCGATTTCTTTCTGTGTCATTGGCTTGTCCAATTCCTCCCTTGCTTCTACTGAGATTTGCTTCACCACCGGGTCCCAGAAATCTGAGACGGGCTGCTAAATCTGTGTCTGGGGGATCAAAGGATCGTTTTGTGGCCACTATGTCTCGATAGTACTCGAGTGCATATGCATATAGATCCACTGTGTCCGTTGCGGTAGGTGCGTTAATTGCAAAAGGATGGCACAGTTCTCTAACTAGTGGCTTGGCTTGACGCACTATCAAAGTTTTAAAGGTCATCTTTATCATGTTATCATAACCTACGATGCCTCTAATTCTCAATCGCTCCTGCCACACATTCTGTTTCTGGATCTCCAACAGTTCCAATTCGGTGAGTAATTCGCTTTTTTTGTCAGTTCAAAATAAGTCTGCAAAGGGGTATGTGCCCATTTTTGCCTCGACCTCTTTTATTGCTTTTACTAGAGATTTCTCTTTCCACACCCGGTTAGCTGCTTTTATCCTCGAGAACTCGATGAGGGCTGATTGAATAATTGTTATACCTGTTTCTACCCAGTCTTCCACACTTGTGAATAGATCTTTAGCATTTTGCCAAGACTGCATTTGTGTGGTTACCCATTTCGTCACACCTTCATCCTTTAAAATCTGAATGTTAAGACAAAAGGGTGGGCGGTGTCGTTCCACCACATCCTTGGCTAGGATGTCCATAAGTACGGGCTGATGATCAGACAGTGAGCCTTTGTCCACCTCGCACCACATAGCTCTATCCCACATCGCGCCCCGGGCTAGGAAAAAGTCCAACCTTTTTTTCGGGGCCGAGGTCTTTCTCGTTGGTTTAGGGTCATACCATATGAACCCGTTTGAGTCCGGGTTAAAAATTCTAAAGACATCAACTAGCAGATGGGCTTCTGTGAGTTGGGACAGCATGAGTGAATCTATTCTCAAGGGTTTCATTCTCAGTGAATCGAGGTCTGGGTTAAATATAATATTCAAGTCCCCGGCAATCAATAGGTTTTCTGTGTCAGGCAAATATGCAGGGAGACTGGCAAGAAAGTCAATTCTATCCTGGAAATGGACGGGTGCATACACAAACATTACCACCCAGTCTTCCTCCCCTATAGCGAGTTTTAACCACGTGAATACATATTGTCGTTATCTGCGATCGGGAAAGGAGGTAGCATACTGCAACGGGCCGATGAGAAGGTCGAGCACGGGCAGCTGCCCACACTCACATTCGTCAAGGCAAACCTTGACTCCATACAAGTCTCAATGGAGCTCACCCCAGTCCTTGCCTCCGTCGGAGGACAAGCTCAGAGATCGTGGTCACCACTTAATGGTTCGGACATATTTGATCAAGGTCGAGTCGCGGAGAGGTCAGCCGCTACGCGGAAACGCGGGTGACTGATCTTCCCGTTTGTTGTTCGTTCGTCATATGGAAAGGTCATTCCCTGACCCATATTACACAATTGCGATGGGAGAGGAAAGGGAAGAATTAGTGATGATCCCCGTGCACACACGCGGCACCGGGATCGGCAAGGGTCGGGGAAGGGAGGGAAATCCAACACACTCATGCATCCATGCAGACGTCGACATGTTCCCTAGAGTTGAGCTTGTGAGCGCCCACACATCTATTCATACATCTATTTTGGATTGTGAGACATTCAACATCCATAGACTCTCGTACCACTCAACATGCATACAATGGAATACCCATACCTCGAGATATTGCACACATCACACTTGGACAAAGCAGCAATGGAAATAAAAGTGAGCCCCTCACTATTCAAAATTTCACACCCGGCTGGCCTCCCTCAGACGTAGCCCCAATCAATCCGAACGCCAACCAACCATAGCCACAAGGCCCTGCCGTCGGCGGCGTTCGATTCCCACCACCGCTCCGACACTCCACTTGTCTTACCCCCAGTCTAGCGCTAATTCCACCCCTCGCCATCACTCTGGCCGTCATTGGGCACGTCGAGCCTGTTTAACGCTGCGGACTTCACGCGACCGAGATCAAAGAGAAGGAGAGGAAGGTACTGCGAGAACGTATAATGCGGAAAGCGGCGGGGTGGCAGTGCGAGGTGTGGGTAGCAAGGGATGTAGATGAGCAGGACAAAAGACAGGCCGAGGTTCTAGGAGGATCGAATGAGGCGAGTCGAAAGTTCCATTTGATTGGGTGGTCGTTCAAGTGCTGCGCGCTTTTTGCGTTCACAACATTGATCCGATCATCCTAATTACATAGTCAATCGCTCGCGATGATGGGTAAGAAGAGGATCATATTTCACTCACGGGAAGACGAAGAGGCATGCCAGAGGGGAGCGCGCAGCAAGAAGGGAAGATGGCGTGGAGATGCAAAGCAGGGAGTGGGCTTATGTGGCGTGCAATAAATTTGAAAAACAGTCGGGCGCTCGTTATTACGCAAGAAATTAAAATTTCCGCCCACACTAATTCCTAACCGTTTCTTGGATTTCTGGGCTCGGTCGCTAACCGTCCACACGAAAAAGTCATCAGAGGCAGTTCTGAAAAATACAAGTTTATCACTGTTTATGTTCAGCCCCCCCCTCCAAAAAGAAGAAAAAGAAAAAGAAAAGGAGAATAGACCCCGCTTTTCTCGATCAACCAGAATGCATTTTTTTTTTTTTTTTTTTTTTTTTTTAAATGCCCCCTTCGGTGCTAGTGTTGCTGATATGAGCAGACACCGCTAGCACCTTTGGAGAGGCTCCATCTATTAGTGGGGAGCATCACCTGCTGGAAAGTGGGTCCAATGTCCCATTTACGGAATGGCCTTGGAGGTTGAATTGGGATTTTCCCCTTAAACCACCAGTACTTGGCCCAGTTATTGATCCCGAGCTTGAATATGCCCTGCGCACCAAGTTTTGCCGAGTCGCCGCCGCGCCGTTTCGACTTTTTTTTGGCTGGCGCTTCCAGCCATTGCGGTCTGGTAGGCCAAAGCCCATCAGTCGCGGCGCGTTAACGGGAAACACCTGCGGCCGGTGTCTGGGCCAAGTACTGGAGTACTTGGCCCAGCTATCGATCTCGAGCCTGAATATGCCCTGCGCGCCAAGTTTTGTCGAGCCGCCACCGCACCATTTCAACTTTCTTTTGGCTGGCGCCTCCAACCATTGCGGTCCGGTAGGCCGAAGCCCATCAGTCGCAGTGCGTTTACGGGAAACGCCCGCGGTCGATGTATGGCCCAAGTACTGGTAGGTTTGCGGTCCAAAGTTGGTTACAGACTTCACTCTAACGGTACTCTATAAGCTAACATCCTCTACAATTGGTCCTCACAAAATCCCAACCCTCAACCTACGCCCCATCTCCCCCGAATGGATACATTTCTACATCCATATGATCCCTGGGTGTCTTGAAGTGAAGGATGGGTGCCTTCAATGGCTCCACCTTCACTCGAGCACGCCCATAGGTGGATGGTGGTTGAGCAAGGGCATGGATGTGACGCCCAACCTCACGCCCAGCGTGACTTCCTGATCGGAGTGAGATGGGGGTCCCGAAAGTGGGAAAAGGGGGTATGCCAAGGATTTTGGGAAAGTGGGGGTGGAGTCCCAGGTCAGAACTGAGATCTCCTATGGCAAGTTTTAGGGGCAGTTATGCAAGACGGTAGGCAGAAGGTGCTTCCGGCCTTTACGCCGTGGAAAATGGAATTACCATCTTCGCTGGCTCCATCGCCGGGGGCGGATGCGAATTTGGTGGACCAGCGGAACACTATGGCCGCCGCGTTGTCCCAGCAGTTGTTGGCATCGCTCGTAGCAAGCCCGGAATCCGACGAGGCTGGCCTCAGACGGAGGCTGTGCGCTCGCTGCTCGGCTTCGGTTCCAGTTCGTCGGATAAATCCCGAGGCTCGATATGCGCGGTCTCGCTGGCACTTCGTGCGAGGCCAATAGCGAGCTATGATGGAATTCCACGGTACTACTGTGAGCTGATGATTCGGAAGGAGAAGATAGAAAGGAGGGAAATCGGTATTGATAGCGACGAAACCTGGAGATATATAATATTGGGTATTACTGGTGTTGGGATAGTCTGGGATCCTAGGATCCCTGCCTATAGCCCATTGAAATTCCCCTTCATACAGTCGATCGTTTTCAGTCCGGCAGGGATATTCAAGATTTCTCAGGTTCCCCCGTCGTCCAAGTTGTTCCCTCTCCCAGTATTCACGGTATTCCGGATCCCTCAAGCTCTCATGATCGGTGACCCAGAAGGGCGCTTCTATAGCCTTCTCCTAATTGGTGGACACACATTTCTTATGGTGAAGCAAGGCCGAGGTCGACTCATGCAGACGCGCACGTATATCGCGACTCCACTTTTTAGATCGTTGTCAAACGTGGGCGCGCGCATGAGCGGGAATGGCTCGGATCTTGTCCTCCTTCGTCGGCGGATCCTGTTGGCGTATCGATCCTATCCCGCATGCATGCAACTACCTTTTTTGCAGACATCGTCATTCCGAGTGAGATCCAGCCATTACACACATATCCATGCCATTGGTTAACGGAAGAAAGGAAAAGGAGCAGCCGCTCCTGCATCGAGGCCCAACACATCTCAACATTTTCGGGGTCACACAAGAATCAAAGGCTGGCAATTGAACAAAGACATGCACGATGAACATATCCAACCAGATCCGGAGTTATCGTGCAACACAGAACACCACTGAGCAAAACAAGAAAAATGGGAAACTCAAAAGACCGCTTGAGAACGGGTGGGAGAAGGGCGCAAATTCATTCGACAACACACAAGAAACATAAAATTCAAAGGACTATAGCGAATCAGTGGGACATATGAAATTGATGTAACAAAATTGGCCAATATTGGAATCAAAAAATATACAGAAGGTTGGAAGAAAGACACCATCTTGCAGACATCTTCTTTCTCACTCTCTCCCTCTCTCTCCACACCATTCCCGATGCAGGCAGTCCGTCGCCTCGCATCAACACAGAGTTGTCACCCCTCTTGGTCCAATTATGCAAGCCAGATTCGCTCGTGCGCCACAGTCCGTTGCGGCCCGCACATCAACCCCGCATACTGGGCACCAGCTCGTCGGATCGCCCAACTCTCTCGTCTACTCACCTCCTAAGCCGACTTGTTAGCCGATCCTCACTGACCACGCTATCTCCAAAATTTCATAGATAGCAAACTAATCGCGCTTGTGAAATTTATAGCGTGCATACTTGCGCGAGAGACTCGGGATTATGCCTAAGTGAGAGGAAGGGGAAGAGAAGGAAGTGCCTATGTCTGCATGGCCAAGCCGCGGCGTGGGGGACGCAGCCACACTCCACCCATCGATCCGGTCATGCAGGCGCTCAGGCCAATTAGAATAGAGGACGACATATGAACGACAGAGAAGAAGAAGGCGGGGAAACACGAGGGAATCAAGAACAAGGAGTACAGTTACAATCATGCCCGCCAAAAATTACAGTTACACGCAGGATTAAGGGCGCGATACAGTCAGAGCCCAGTCCCCACTGCGGTGAGAGGTGCGCAAGCAAGAAGCGTGGCGCAAGAAGATTTCAGAGTACCTAAATTCCTAGTCTAAATCCTATTTGCAAAAAGAAATTCCGAAAAGACAGAAAAACAATTCCGAGAGCCCGTGGGGGCTCGACATCAGTTGTAAATTTGAAAAACGATATTCCCACACGCTGATCGCGCCAAAATTCTCATTTCCCACAGCAGAACAAGAAAGAAGCTATGGCAACCGTTATTTATCGCGCTCGCTAAGGCGCGGTCACCCAATCGTCTGCGCAGGACTTTCTCGGCTCCGGTCCCGAAAGCCAAAAAGAAAGAAGCGTGGATATCCATGCAACTTGCCCAACCGACCCATACCCATGCACTCCAGCCGACCAACCAGTTCCCAACCCCCGAAGCCACTTCGCGCCGAAAGTCGCGCAATTACAGAAAATAGTTCGTCACATATGTGACGCCCAGGGGGTTCCAATCTTGAGCAAGCTCCTGCCTGCTCTCTCATCAGGCGTCAACCCGTGGAGCTTGCACGTTCCACTTACCGTAAGATCCGAGTGTGGAAATCATCTGTCGTGGCATTCGTGCGCTCAATCCTAGACGTTCAAGTTACCCGGGAAGGGCAATCTAATAACGGGCGGAGGCGGTGGTGGATGGACTTGCGAAATGGGAGGCATGAAGCGACAAATTTCTCTGTCGCAAGTGGGGGAGCGGGACATAGTAGACAATGTGATGGATACGGCGAAAACGTGGGTGTCGACGCTGGTGAGGGAGGGAGGCGAGGTAGTCGGGGTAGAGAGTTCAGAGGGTGCAGCGGATGGCAGCGCGGAAATCTTCATAGTCTTCGCATGTGGGGATTGTGCCCGACGCCCACGATCATGCAATAAAGCTCTATATTATTAAATTTATGCCAATCTATGCTAAAGAGGAGGACGTGGAGGGGGAAAGAGGTGACGAGCGAGCGAGTGATAGCATGTGGGAAGATAGTGACCACGAGGCGGGTGGAGTAGAGATGGTGGAAGACGGAAGGCAGGAAGGGGTGCCACCCGTCAGGAAATGGGGGTCGGCCTATGAGTTGCTGAAGGGTGAGGAAGTCATGGGGACGGCGGGGTAATGACCCGGGACGAAGCCCGAGTGCCCGCATCTCGACGTATTCGAAGGTTGGGCCGGGGAGAGGATTGAGTCGGGGATTCACTTCTTCGGCGGCGCCGGCTTCCCGATCCCTCTGCAGTGGCGCCTCCATTTCTCTCGATCTCCTCCTGTGGCGGCTCTGGATTAAGCGCTGGATCGCCCTGCAACAGTCAGCGACGGTCCTTCTGATTCCTCGATCGGTCGCTTGCCTTCTGCCGATGCCCATCTTCTCTGCGCCACGGCCTCTTTCTCCTCCCTGCTCAGCTCGGCAGGGCCACTCGACTCACCCGATCTGCCCTCTTCCTCCTGAAACTCCTCCCGTTTCGAGCTTGCCTCTTCCGAGTTAGCCTCTTCCGACTCGACGTCCTCTGATTCGTGATAATCGGGATCGTCCGACCCAGCCTCCGATTCTTCCTCCTCGGGCGTTTCCTCTCCTTCCGTGTACTGAAGATGATTGTCCTCCTGGATCTCTTCCTTGACTGCTTCTTCTTCTTCTTCGGCTTCCTCGCTGGTTTTTCCTACGTTCACTCACCGGATGAGAGGGTCCCAGAAGGAGAGATCAATGACGTCTATGACCAGGTAAGCGCCCTTGGAGGGATAGTAGCAATTATCCCCGTCAAGCTTCGTGCACGTAGACCACATGAGATGGGGGACCAAGGTACGAGCGAGTGTGGTCGTCCCCGGCCTTTCGTCGCAGCACGAGAGGATCTCCAAAGGTAGATCATCCAACAGGTGGGCCAAAAACACCAGCAACTCGTCCGTAATCGAATTTTGGTGGTCGTCGCACACATCGCCGAATAGGATCCCCAGAAGCTCTCCCTCTGTATCCGTCCTCCAGGCCTGGATGATCAATAACTCCACCTCGTCGTCCAGGATCTTGTCCTCCTCGCTCCTGTCAGCAGGCTCCGCCCAATGGAAGACGACTTTGAGGAGGCAGAAGTTGAGTGCCACGTAAGCGTGCCACCACTATGCCCACTTGGTCGCGTCCAGAATCGACACGTCTAGCTGCCTAATTCTGAAGGATAGAGCGGGGTCCACAGCAGACTGCCAAAACGTAGGAGTATCGGATGGTAGGCCGAAGGTGGAGAGGCAGTAACGGTTTATTGAGGTCAGGCGAAAGGACGAAGCTCCGGGAGGAGGACCTCTGGCGCGCTGGAGGAGACCCGAAGCTGGAGATCGATGTCGTTGGTTGTTACGACACGATCGTGCGGTTGAGCCAGTAATCGCACCCATGCAGTCATCATGTCCATTGGCCAGCCCCGCAGCTGCCGGAAGATCTTGGTATGCCTCGCCGGATGCAGTGTCGTGATGTCGCCTGTAAAGATGACAACAACGGACATGTGGCTCTCACCGGGTGGAGACAGGCGTAGGAAGGCCGACACCTCGACCAATACACGTGTCGCCCCGAACTGCGTGAATCGGAACTCCACCCCACGTGAATGGCTGTTGTACTAAAGAAGGCCGCAAATCGAAGAAGATCTGGACTCAATCGAGGACGTTGTACTTGCCAAATTGCAGAGATGGTTCCCCCGGGTGCCATTAGCCGCTCGCTGATGACTTGTTCGGTGGAAAAACTCATGGCGATGGCGAGGGAGACGAGGGCTGAGAAGAAGAAGGATCAAGGTAGTCGAGATGGTCGTTTTCCTCCTCGCTGTCGAGGGATGACGTGGGTGATGAAAGAGAAGGGGAAGATGGGAGAGGGCGAAGGTAGGACATGTGTCGAATAATCGGGCAAACCGATCAACTTCCCGACACCTCCGGCGCGAGCGCCACCGTGTTCACTTTGTTTTTGGTCAAGGTCTGTATGTGGCAAGTTTAGTGTTTGTTGGGTTCCTGAAGATGGTTGTTCTGGGAGTGGTGAAAATTGTGAAAATCGACAAATTGAAATGTTGCTGAAATTTCATGAAAGTGCACTTTTGGCTTGCTGTTTTATATGTTTTTAATTGTTTTTTTTCGGTTTTGTTTTACAATAAGTTAGTAAGAAGTGCGCTCTACATATTGGTGTGAAGTATGGTTAAAACGACCCTTTGGTTTTCTTATAAATGGGGGTGAAAATTGGGGGGTCGATTAACCTTCTCTCTTCACTCCACTAGGACCGAGCTCGACTACGAGAAATCGCCCGAAGAATCGTGGCGCTAGCTTACCCTGGCGAGCACATTTCCTCACCTGCACTATGTCCCCTAACTTATATTGGGGCCGCGGTCCAGCGTTCCCATTTCGGGCCTCGTAGCTCCGGATCTGTCGTCTGTGGGCCATTTCAGTCATTCTTTGTCTTTTTCGGGCTAGCCGGGGGAGGGCCTTTTCCATTAATTCCAGGTGGCATTGGGCCTTATCTTTGACCGTCGCTCTAGTGGCCCATCGCGGAAGGGTCGTTTCATCATTTAGGCTCCGTAGGGCTACACAGGCCACACTATTGGTCCGTAATTGGAAGGGGTTCAGGCCGGTAGACTCGTGGGGTGTCCCTCGATGAATAGCTAGCATGTGGTCGATGATATAGGGCCAAGGCCTTGTATCTTTTGCCGCGATAGTATGCCGTAATGTTGTCACGGACGGAAACACAGTGTAGGACCAGACTCCTCAAGACTTCCCCTCGCAATTTTTCCCCGTTGTCTGTTAAGGTCTCCTCTGTGTCCCTATGCATCCCGAGAAAACGGTTGACATACCTCGCGATTTCCGCCTCTTGTCGCGTCTTACAATGATACGTCTCAATCCATTTCGAAACGTTATCCACAAACACCAAAAGAAGTGAATATTCATAGTTATTTGGTTCAGGGGGCACGACAATATCTATGGCATCCATGCTGACCCTTTGGAACGGTCGTTCAACTATAGTGGGCACTATCGATCTAGGCGGCTGAATCAGCGTCTTGTCGGCGGCACAGACGGGACAGTTTCGAATGATGAATTTAACATCGTCGTGAATATTGGACCAATATCATTCGTTTTTATCGATCGCCGCCTCCATGCTCCGGACGACGAAGTGAGCTGCAGTTTCCGCGTGGGCTGACTTAACCCAGTCATACCTCATGAACGGATGAGGCACAGACATCCAAATCCCACTACCATACGTTTTTCGCTTTTCTAACCGTCCCTCATTCCATCGGTAGTCCCGTGCCCTCCGAGTCTCATTGACCCTCCTCCGGTCCTCCTTAGTGAAGTCTCGGAGGGAGTTCCCAACCACCGTAGCTATCAAGACGACATTTGTCCATGCCTCGACCCTTCTAAATCGTCGGGTCTTTTCCAACCCTTCCGACGTGGCTTCGAGAAACCGAGCTTCCGTCAAAATTTTATCAGTGCGGCACAAGGGACATAACCAGGACTTACCCGTATTTCTATACTGGATGCAGAAACCGTGAGCTCGGGAGACACACCGCTGACAGTCTACCCACTCGACATACCCTTCCCCACTAGGACGCATAGGGACCGAGTAGACTCTCGAGATTGCTTCGCAAAAAGAGCAAAATTTGTCGAGTAGGGAAAGAAAAGAGGAAGACGAGAGGGGAGAAAGAGGACCTTCGGGATTACCTCCATGCCCCATCGTCGTTGTGTCTGTCGATCACTTCTTGGAGGTCCGAGGGAGAATGGCCACCTGTCCGTATGAGGGCTCGCCAGTTGGCTCCGGCTCCTTCCACGGTGTGATCTCATCGCCCTTGGCCACCTGGCTAGGTCGGTGCAAGCGTGTCAGTCCGTTAGTGTTATCGTGCTTCTCTGTTTTCTGGTGGACGATATCGAAATTGTACTCTTGCAGTCGCACAGCCCAATGTTCGATCATGCCCGTGTAGTTGGTAAGCCTTTTGAGAGCCAGCAGGGGCTCGTGGTCCGTGACAAGGAAGAACTTATGTCCGTACAAATATGGATGGAAGTGCTGAATCCCCCAAACAACCACATAGCACTCTCCCTAAGGAGCCAAATCGTTTCTTCTCTCGTTCGGTACCGTTCGTGAAGCATATTTGATGACGTGTTCACGACCGTTTTTCCCCTTCTGAGCCAAAATGGCGGAGATTGCTTCGGGCTGCCAGTCCGTAATAAGTATGAATTGTTTCTCTGGGTCAGGCCGAATAAAAATGGGCGTGGTGGCCAAAGCCTCCTTTAAGGTGACAAAGGCCCGTTCTCACTCGACGTCCCAACTCAGCGGTTGGTCTTTTCGTAGAAGATTCGTTTGAGGTCGTGCGATTGCTGCGAATCCCTTGATAAATTGGCAGTAGTATGAGGCCAACCCTAAAAAGGTCCGAACCTGCGTCAATGACGTAGGCGAGGGGGCGTCGCAAACGGCTGCGACCTTTCTCGAATCCAGTCGTAAGCCTCCCCGGGTCACCAAGTATCCAAGGAACCAGATTTCCAAAAGGAAAAACTCACTTTTCTCCAACGCAATCTTGAAGTCAACATCCTGCAACGCCCCAAGTGTCTACTCGATATGCTGTGCATGCCCGTGGAATGATTCCGAGTAGACCAACATGTCGTCCACGTACACAATGACGCAAAAGTTAATCATGTCTTGAGTCAGCCTGGTCTTGTTGACGAAATTCTGAAACATGACGTTCATCGCTCTCTGAAAAGTGGTTGGTGCATTGCAAATTCCCATTGGGCAGCGGACCCACTTCCAGATGCCTTCGAATAACACAAAGGCCGTCTTTGGCCGATCCTCCTCCTTGACCAGAATGTGAATCCATGGCAAATATCAAACTTACTGAAATACTTAGCACACCCAATCGCATCCAACGGATCATCAATCTGGGGAAGGGGGTACACATCCTTAATCGTGATATCATTCAGCTTCCTGTAATCGATGCAAATGTGAATCGACCCATTTTTCTTCGGGACTAAGACCACGGAAAATGACCGAGGTCTGGTCGCTAGTTTGAACCATCCGTTAGCCTCGAATTCTCTGATTCTTTGCAATGCCACTCTTAGTTCCGTGAGAGAATACCGGTACAGTTTGCAGTGAATCGGCGGGTGCGTTCCGGTCTGAATTTTATGTTGAATGACTAACGATAGTCTGATGTCTGTGTCCGCTACACTAATCGCCCCTTGACATTCGGTCAGAATATCCACACTTAATTGATGGGTTTCATTGGGTACATACTAAGGCACATGCAGCTCATACGGCTCCGTGTATGGTAATCGTTACGTGCTTTGTGGTTACTCCAGGGCTGCTCCCCGCAGGGGGGCAGAGATAAAGGAGTTGTCCAATCGCCAGGAAAACGCGGTGGCAACCATTTGAGCGTCTTCCTCTCGATCCCGAGCTCATAAGGCGTAAAGTCGCCTCGTCCAGGGGGCTCCAAAGCGTCGCTCTCGGCCCCCTGTGGCAATAGTCGCACCTCCCTTCCTGAAGACGGCAAGGAACGAGGTAGCCCTGTAATATCGCAAAATACCTTCTTCTCCCGGTATCTTGAGAGAAGTGGGGCTGTGGCTTAGTATAGGGTTCGAGGGGGTTCCGAAGAATCGATCATCCGGGATACCTGTATGAGTGGTTCCCCAAAAATTGAAACCCGAATTCGATGGAGGTTTCTCTCCGTAAGGACGAACATCTTCGTTGTCTGTGGTCGAATGAGGTAGCGGATCAATTGGCGCGCCATGTCTTGGATTGCGGGATCCGTACCATCGTCGCTGTCGGATGAGCTGCTAGATACCTCGGGTTATTTTCCCCTGTGGTCATTCCCGTGAATCGGTTCCTTCCATGTGAGCACCCGAAGAGGTTCCTTGATTCCAGGCGGGGGTCTCTGAGTCGAGGCCGGTGCGGTCCGAAGGGTTAATCGCATCGGAATAACATACGGTTTGCCGCCCGTGTTTCGAAGGATGACTAATCGTTTCTCAAAGTCCAGGTTGGCTCGTAGTGCGGTAAGGGTCGGTAGTCCCAAAAGGACATCATAGGTGTTTATATCCAGTACTACAACGTCTCCTAGTGTGTGGACTTTTCCTAGTCGAAACGCAATGTTCGTCATTTTTCCTACCGCTTTGATTTTATCTTCATCCGCTGAGACGAGATGATCTCCTTCCGTTAAGGTGATGAAATCCTTCCTCCTCCCTGCCCGTTCTACGACTCTCAGGGAGATGGCCAGTACCGCAGTTCCCGAGTCGATAATAGCATTGTAGGGGGTTCCCCATACCTCGATATTGCATTCCGCGGATTTCCACGGAATGGCTTTGATTCGAAGGAAATTATCATCTTTTTTAGTTATTCCTAATCATATTGGGTCTGAGGTACTAGGGACATCTGGCCTATCTTCGAAGGCCGGGGCCTTTCCTTTCTAAGCAGTTGGCTTGGTGAGAGCAAATCATTTCCGGTTTGCTTTGCAATGCTGTAACATGTGTTCGTTGGCTTGTTCCGATATGGACAGTAGGTGCCCGATGGGCAACGGAATCCGGTGATCCAGAGCTTGAACGATATCCAAAACATCGATCTCCCCAGTGACGAAGGTAGGATCACCTGACTTCATTTCTCCTGGAGAAGGTCTCCATTCGGCTATCCCTCGTTGTTCGTTTGCGGGCCGAATGGTCCCGATCATTCCGAACCCTTGATAACCCAATGTAATGTATTGGTCAAGTGGAATAAGTTTCACGACTTCCTCACTAGTGGCTACAGCACTTCCTCCCCCTTCCATCTCTTCAATCATCGTGCCTACCCTCCCTGGTCCATTAGCTATCGGCGCTGCCGCCACCGGGGTGGCTCCAACTCGAGCTGGTACCGGTCGGTGCGGGCAGTCTCGGGCTATGTGGCCCGGTTGATGACATGTGTAACAAACGTTCAGATTGGCCGCCGCTCCACCCATGGCCTGAGCGGGGGCGATTCCTTGCGGTGCTGGCGTGGCCCACATGGCAATGGGACGCATCGATCTCATCAATGATTCGATCCGAGCATTGTGCTCTCGTTGTTTCTTCTTACCTTCCTGCATTAAGTTAACCCGCGTTCGAGTTAGTTTCAGTGTCACGTTAGATTCACTTGGCTTTAAAGGGGGATCTGGGGGAGGCGAAGGTGCAACCATTACGAGCTCCTGTGGGTGTGTCAGGCATCGGTCTCTTAGCTACAACCTTCTCTAAGTAAGTGACTGGGCCGGATACGAAACCCATATTCTCGAATTTGTTTTAAAGCGCGGCCATCTCAGCTTTCGCCCTGGCCAACTCTGAGGAGTCTCCCTCCTTAGCGTGGTCCTCCTCTTCTAAGAAACTGGCGGTAAACTTCCTCTCCATCTCTTTCGCCCCATCCATAATTTGTTGCATAGTGTGATTTCTGGGGGGAAACTGCTTTCGTAGTTTCGCCTCATTGCCCGACTTCGAAGCCCATCAATGAACAAATCTCTTCCGACCTTCTCATCCCTCTTGGATTTGACAAACAGTTTGTAAAACCTACTACGATATTCTGTGACTGACTCGAGGGGCTTCTGAACCAGATCTTTGATCATAAAGAAGGCATGCTCAGGATGGATGTCGTCGCATCTGTTCAAGAAATCCCCCTCGAAGGTCGACAGATCTCTCCAGGCGTAAGTGTTGAACCAGTGGTGTGCATCCCTTCCCAATCTAGCGGGGATATTGATCCTGGCTTCATCGTTGTCGTATGCACGCAGTGTGGCCAGCCATGCCCCAACCAGGTGATGCACATGGTCAAAGAGATACAAATCAGGTGGAGCCGCAGGTGCGCAAACTCGGATTGGTGGTGCAGGGATAGGTGCCCCGCCTAGCTGTACATTAACGTTTTGCACTTGATTGACGTTCATATTGGCGGCCTGTCGACCGACCGATCTGCTCCTAGTTACTATAGGATCGCGCCGTGGCGCGTTCCGCTGTCTAGGCCGCCCTCTTTTCGCCAGATCGTTTGAGCGACTTACCTACTCGCTACTCTGTGAGTTTGCCACGTGTCGGCTCCGATACCAACCTCACGCCTAGCGAGACTTCCCGATCGGAGTGAGATGGGGGGCACCGGAAGTGCGAAAAGGGGGTGTGTCAAGGATTTTAGGAAAGTGGGGGTTAAGTCCCAGGTTGAAACTGAGAGCTCATGAGGCAAGTTTTAGGGGAAGTTATGCAAGACGGTAGGCACAAGGTGCGTCTGGCCTTTACGTCGTGGAAAATGGAATTACCATCTTCGCTGGCTCTGTCGCTGGGGGCAGATGCAAATTTGGTGGACCGGCGGAACGCTATGGTCGTCACGCTGTCCGAGCCGTTGTTGGCGTCGCTCGTAGCAAGCCTCGGAATCCGACGAGGCTGGCCTCAGATGGAGGTTGTGCGCGCGCTGCTCGGCTTCGGTTCGAGTTCGTCGGATAAATCCCGAGGCTCGATACGTGCGGTCTCGCTGGCACTCCACGCACGACGTGCGAGGCGAATAGCGAGCTATGGAATTCCACAGTACTACTGTAAGCTGATGATACGGAAGGAGAAAATAGAAAGGAGGGAAATCGGTATTGATAGCGACGAAAACCGAAGATATATACTAGCACTCCGCGCACGGCGTGCGAGACCAATAGCGAGCTATGGAATTCCACGGTACTACTGTGAGGTGATGATATGGAAGGAGAAGATAGAAAAGAGGGAAATCGGTATTGATAGCGACGAAAACCGGAGATATATAATATTGGGTATTATTGATGTTGGGATAGTCCAGGATCCTACGACCGCTGCCCTATAGCCCATTGAAAGTCCCCCTCACACAGTCGATCGTTTTCAATCTGACAGGGATCATGTTTAGGATTTCTCATGTTCCCCGGTCATCTAAGTTGTTCCCTCTCCCAGTATTCACGGTATTCCGGATCCCTTAAGCTTTGACGATCGGTGACCCAAAGGGCGCTTCTATAGCCATCTCCTAATTGGTGGACACACATTTCTTATGGTGAAGCAAGGCCTAGGTCGACTCATGCAAATGTGCACGTGGTATATCGCGACTCCACTTTTTGGATCGTTGTCATACGCGAGTGCGCGCATGAGCGGGAATGGCTCGGATCTTATCCTCCTGCGTCGTCGGGTCCGTGGTGAGCGGTCCTATTGGCGTATCGATCCTATCCCGCATGCATGCAACTACCCTTTTTGCAGACATCGTCATTTCGGCTGAGATCCAGCCATTACACGCATATCCATGCCATTGGTTAACGGAAGAAAGGAAAAGGAGCAAACGCTCCGACGTTGAGGACCAACACATCACAACATTCACGGGGTCACACAAAAATCAAAGGTTGGCAATCGAACAAAGGCATACACGATGAACATATCCAACCAGATCCGGAGTTATCGCGCAACACAGAGCACCATTGAGCAAAACAAGAAAAATGGAAAACTCAAAAGACCGCTTGAGAAGGGGTGGAAGAAGGGCGCAAGTTCATTCGACAACACACAAGAAACAGAAAATCCACGGCGAATCACTTGGACATTCGAAATTGCCGCAACAAAATTGGCCAATGTTGGAATCAAAAATTATACAGAAGGTTGGAAGAAAGACACCATCCCACGCACATATGCTCTCTCGCTCTCTCGCTCTCTCCCTCTCTCTCCGAGTCCACACCACTCCCGATGAGGGCAGTCCGTCACCTCGCATCAACACAGAGTTGTCACCCCGCTTGGTCCGATTATGCAAGTCAGGTTCGCCCGTGCGCCACAGTCCATCGCGGCCCACACGTCAACCCCGCATACTCGGCACCAGCTCGGCGGATCGCCCAACTCTCTCGTCTACTCACCTCCTAAGCTGACTCGTTGGCCGACCCTCACTGACCGCGCTAACTCCAAAATTTCATAGAGAGCAAACTAATCGCGCTTGTGAAATTTATAGCATGCATGCTTGCGCGACAGACTCGGGATTATGCCTAAGTGAGAGGAAGGGGAAGAGAAGGAAGTGCCTATGTTTGCATGGCCAAGCCGCGGCGTTGGGGACGCAGCCACACTCCACGCATCGATCCGGTTAGGTAGGCGCTCAGGCCAATTACAATGGAGGACGAGGTATGCACGACAGAGAGGGAGAAGGCGGGGAAACACGAGAGAATCAAGAAGGAGTACAGTTACAATTGCGCCCGACAAAAATTACAGTTACACGCAGGATTAAGGGCGCGTTACAGTCAGAGCCCAGTCCCCACTGCGGTGAGAGGTGCGCAAGCAAGAAGCGTGGCGCAACAAGATTTCAGGGTACCTAAATTCCTAGTTTGAATCCTATTTGCAAAAAGAAACTCCGAAAAGACAGAAAAACGATTCCGAGAGCCCGTGGGGGCTCTACATCAGTTGTAAATTTGAAAAACGACATTCCTGCGCGCTGATCGTGCCATAATTCCCATCTCCCACAGTAGAACAAGAAAGAAGCTATGGCAAGCATTATTTATCGCGCTCGCTAAGGCACGTTCACCCAATCGTCTGCACAGGACTTTCTCGGCTCCGGTCCCGAAAGCCAAAAAGAACGAAGCGAGGGTATCCGTGCAACTTGCCCAGCCGACCCATACCCATGCTGGAGCGGTATCCCTCCGGCCCGACAGTGAGGCCGGACCAGTCTCAGGCCGCCGGCCTGACCCTGGTCCGGTACCTGGTTATTCCGCTACTGGACCCAGGCCGGTATATCACTTCGGCCTAGGTCCAGGGCGGCAGGTTCATTCATTCAGTGGTTCGTTCGTTCATTGAGCCGGACTGGACCTCCACTCAGCTGTTGCTTCATGTGTGTGTCCATCTCCTCTCCCTCTCTCTCCTCTCTCTCACCATCTCTGCGCGTGTCCACCACGCGCTGCCACACATGCACTCCACCCGACCAACCAGTCCCCAACCCCCGAAGCCGCTTCGCGCAGAAAGTCGCTCGATTACAGAAAATAATTTGTCACATGGACATCGACACCACCTGTAATGCGTGTCCCCAAGCCACCCTTGAGGACTCACCGCATTTATGGTGGGAGTGTGTCATCAGTCGTGGCTTTTGGGATGAAGTTCACACAATTTGGCTACAGACCTATGGTAGGGACACAGACATGTGGAACAAAGACTTCATCATTACTGGAAGGGATGATGCCGGTTTTTTGGGCCCAGTATCTGAGAAAATTGCCCCCAAGATTTGCCTGAGAGGCTTTTGGTGCCTGTGGATGGCCCACAGAGACAAGAGATTCTATAATGTTCACCATCAGGCTCAGGAATTGGGGGCCAAACTCCGACACTCCATACGTACGGTAATAGCAGCAGAATGGGTCTCTCTGAAGAAAAAAACTCCGTCTAAGCAAACAGCAGCTGAGCAGTTAAATCAGAGGTGGCACCCCGCCCCCCCTTAGGCATCAGTCTCTCAGACCTTCAGACTTCAGTACTCCCAAGTACTTATGGGATCCTCTACCACCTACTCTCTAAGACTTGCATTCGTAGATGTCTATGGTCACCCGTTGACCCCCAGGACCCGAACCCCTACACTCCCCACAGTAACCTCTCCCTCCCTCCCAGACTCTATCTCCTCTACCTCCCTCCCTGAGGTCTTGTCCCCCATGCATTCTGGCTGAGAGGACCCAGAGGAACCACTCTACACCTTTCTCACTCTATCGGACTACACTATTAAACCCCAATCCCAGCTACCTGCTTTTTCATTCTATCTGCATCTACTTTCAGGTTTTGCTTCTTCAGCTCTTGTTTTATCAATTAATGAGTTCCTTATGAGACTACCGGCCTCGCCACACCAGTGTCGAAACCGTGAAATATATCGTCAGTTGTCAGACCATTTCGACATTCATGGTTTCGAACTTTCGACACAAAGGCCCCCTTCGCCACACCGTATGTCGAAGACCCACGGTAAGCAAAGTTTCGTTGTTAAAAAAAAGGGGCAAGATAAAAGAAAAAGAAGAAGAAGACACGGGATGTTGAGGCAGCGACATCCAAGGCCTCGCCTTTGTGCTCTCTGTGGAGTCCGGATTGAAGACCAGCAACATTTTTGCATTCACTGCAACCTGTCTAGACCTCTGTGGGATTGGTGGCGCTCCGGAGCGGTCCCGATTCCGCATCCGGAAACACGTTGGGACGACGATTTTCTTCTTTTGGGTGCTGCATCTCGAAGACAGCACCGTGCCAACCCCCTCACATATGCGGAGGAGTGTTTACGCGGAGCTGTGCTGTGGACATTATGGACCCTCAGAAACTCGGTTGTGCGAGGGGGGGAGCAATTCACACCCCCGATGGTCTGCGCCGAAGTCAAGTACTCTATCAAGCAGACGCTGGCAACCGAATGGTCGCTTAAAGTGGTCAACAGAGGATTCGCTGCAAAAGCTCTTAAAAGATTCTACACACACTGGGGCTTGTTCACTGGTCTGGTGGAGATGTCTGTTCGGCCTGCTCACAATTTTCTGCTTCCAGGTTTTCATTCTCCTGTTCATTTCTGTTCTGCATAACACTGGAAGAATGAGGCAGTCCTGTTTCAACCGGACCTGCTGATAGACTTGAGATGAGATATGGACTTCAGGACCTGGACTGTATTGTACTGTAAGTGACTTATGGACTTGGACTGTACTGTACTGTAAGTGAATAGTGCCCATTTTTTGCTTCCAGTTTTTCATTCTCTTGTTCGTTTCTGTTCTGCATAACATTGGAAGAGTGAGGCAGTCCTGTTTCTGGGCTTGGCCGGTGATGTCTCGCCTCCAAACCGGACTGCGGAATCTTTGTCAGGGACGCCAGGCCCGATTCCTGGCTTTGTAATATACGGAACGCCGAGCCCGGTTCCCGGCTTTCGTTTAAAAAAAAGAAGAGGACAGTACCCCAACCCTGTAATATTAGCCTTGGGCACTGGGCCCTTAAAAAAAAAAAAAAAAAAAAAAAAAAAAAAANAAAAAAAAAAAAAAAAAGAGAGTTTTTTTTTTTTGTTGTTTTGGAGTGATGCTACCGCCTTCTCCCGAAGGTAACCAAAAAAACATATCCTGAGTACAGATGTACACAGGCCATATTGCCGGTCGGGTTCAGTCATGATGAGGGTGCGTTGTGTTCGGGAAAAGACGCGAGTGCCGCCAACTCGCCAGCCGTCCATCTATCTGCGCCTTCCGTCGACTTTCTCCCCTCCCCCCCCCTCCCCCCCCCCCCCCCCCGCCTCTCCCCTTTCCCCCGCCGGCTTTGCTTGGGAAGATGCATTTTTCTTTTTCTTTTTCTTTTTTTTTTTAATTTGGAGGGTATGCGTTTTTTATTTATTTCCTTCGTCTTTTTTTATTTCGAGGCCGTGCCTTTTTTTTTTTTCCTCGCGTGGAGGGGATGCCTTGTAGAAAGTGAACCTGGTCGGATTTGCTAGCCCTCCGTCGAATAGAACTGACGGTTATTTATTTAGAAAAAAAAAAAAAGAACTCACGGTCATTATTATAGCTTTACTTGGGAGCAAACTTGCAGTCTAGATGATGCAGCGATACTGGCCGAGGATCAGTGCGCCTCCTGTGGACCTCGTCAGCATATATTCTCAATTTAAAAAGGGAAAAAAAAAACCCCCTGTTCTGGGCAATCTGTGCGTGCGCCCATCGTGACCTTTTTGGGAAATTTAAATTTTGGATGTATCTGACCGCAATTACGGCACGTGGTAGATGTACCTGACCGTAAATGTGTCCAGAGGGCAGTCGAAAATTCGCTAGTGTTGGTACGTGCTCTTGAGCCCCGGAGCAATTACGGTCTAATCCGATTTATTTGTTTTTGGGGAAATTCCAAATCCGATCTTGTCGTAATTGATGGTGAAAAAAAAAAAAAAAAAAGGATAGGTTCCACTTATCAAATCTTTTTTTTTTTTTTTTTTAATTCCAATCCATTTGTTTAGGTCATCGGGGTTTGAAATCGGGTTTTTTTTTTAAAAGGGGGGTTAAAAAAAAACCAAGGTTTAATTAAAAAAAAAAAAAAAAAAAAAAGGACAGTACCCCAACCCTGGGGGGTGTCAAAATCCACACATCCTTCACAACCTCCCTTCGGAGATGTTGAACGGGCCGTTCCACACCAATATCCAAACCACTTCTCTGACAAATGTCCAAGTGTTTTTTACTTTTACTTTTTTTTTTTTTTTTTTTTTTTTTTTTTTTGGGGAAAAGGTAGAGAATCCTTTATTCAAAGTTTAAACTTTGAGGCCGGAAATCTTCAACAAACAACCCGGATGTAACCAAGTCACCGGACTGTATCCAGCTTCAGTTTATCAGGTCCTTCTCAGCTTGCCGTGCACCTAAATCTGCCTTAGCAAGGAGGGAGCATGGGGCTTAACTGAACATAGATGTGTCGAGCTCGCTGCTCTTCTAAATCCTACAGCTACCGGTGCAGACCTAAAACGGTTCTGCTGAGCTACCGCTCCCTAGTGACACTCCATCCCCTTATCCTAAACAATAGCCACCATGCTCAACCAGCCTCCCAGTCTACTGTGACTATAAGAACCGAGTGCCCTGGTTTAAAGATCTGATTACCTACCTTTCCGAAAAAAAATTCAGGTTTTTTCCCATCCAATATCTGTCTAAAACCAATCTACGAAACGACAACAATCTGTAAATTTCTTATCATTGGTAACCTACGGCAACTGTATTTACTCACTATTCAAATCCAACGCATTTACAGCAAATCAAAATATAAAATAGCAATTACAGTCATTTTGCCTATAACGGCCCATTACGAACCATTATTACTTCAACCAAGAACAGTAAATCCAGTTTGCCTTGCAAGTCTACCTTCACCAACCAATTCGCCGAGTTACTGTGGGCCCAGGTTTTCAGAAACCAGCTGTAGCCCTCTTCTCCCTCGTGAGTTCCTTGGTTCCTCCTATTCCAGTCTTCTTTGATGTAGCGCCTCAAGTTTGTTCGGATCACCAGCTTGGTTTCTGCGTTCGGTGTACCTTTGCTCTGGAAGCAGGCCTTGTTCCTATTTTTCCAGATAACAGCAGTGAGGATGGCTCTGCAAGACTGAACCACATAGCCGCATCCTTCTGTTGCTTGGATATGGGAGGGTAGAAGGCCTTGCAGGACCCAGTCCTTATCCCACTCCCAGTCCCAGGCCGCAAAATCCTTCCAATGCCTCTCCCACCAAACCCAAATTCTTTTGGAGGCCGGGCAATCCCACCATAGGTGAATGGTTGACTCGAACGGCCATGTGCAGCGGTTACACCCCATCCTGATATCCATCCCCTAACCAGCGAGCCAGACTGCAGAAGGGGTAACCAACATTGAAAGAGCCAAAGAATTGTTGCATGCCTTTGAGAGGGAAGGATCTTCAGCTGAGTCCATAGCTTACTACCATGCGTCAGCACTTTTGGCCTCGAGCCACTGATCTGCAAATCCCATCTCTCGGCTGATACCGTGAGAGGGCGGCGAATGGGCAACAGTAACTCCTTCGACTCCTTCATATCAATCATGGACAACATGGTCCCATCCTTTCCTAATCTCCTCCAACCCCAGGCCGTCATGTCCAGTTTGCGTTCTCCAAGTGGAATATCACTTTTGAGAAAACTTTGTAGTCATCCTCGTTCCCCCATCTGATTGAAACTTTGATCTGTAAGAGTTGGTCTTCTGGTAGTGGTCTGAGTACTGGTAGAGAATCGATGGATGTTGGGTATTCGTTTGCCACTTGTTCCGTTGTTTCTGATTCACTATCCGAGGGCTCGATAGGATACAATTCCTTTGTGTCTGACCCCTTCTCCCATCTCCTGAACGTTCTGTCTCCAGCCTCCGTATAACCTGTCAACTCCCAGTAAACTGTTGGCTAAGTCTGCGAAATGGCAATATACCATGTGCCCGGAGGGTCTACTGCCTCAGGAGACAGTTTGTCCCTCCAGGCTACCGGTATGGTCTCTATCAGCTTGCCTAACTTGCACTCGATTCCACGAAGTTGACCCAGCACTACTTTCAGTTCCCCCACAAACTTCCAAGTTTCCAATATGTTGTCCCAAATGTCGCTGATCCGGAGTACACCTCTTGAGATCCATCTCTCTCCAAATGATCCCGGGTCTCGGTTTGCTCTGAATGGTTGCCCATCGACATCCTTGATGTGTGGATTGTCGAATAGCGGCTGGTGCAAAACTTCCAGCTTGGTCTGCGGTTGTGCCCACTCTGTGGGCTTCAATTTTTTCCAAGCCTTAATAACATCTGACCAGAAGCTGGAGTTTATCATTCTGTTAAGGTAAGACTCCAATTGCAGACAAAGCCACACGTCCTCCTCCCGTACTAGGCCCCATTCTGTGGCCAGGATTCGTTCACCCATTTGAACCCAGTGATCCGACCCATCACTGTCTGCTGCCAAAACTACCCAATATGCTAATTGCAGGCAGTTCAGCCGATGCGGGTCTTCGATGCCTAATCCTCCTTCCTCTCTGGGCTGGGAAATCAAATCCCAGGCGACCTTTGAAACAAATCCTTGATCCTCCTCGCCTCTCGGTTTCCAGATAAAATGAGCCGAGACCTTTCTCACTAGTGCAATGAGAGATGGGCTCAGCATTCTGACCTTTCCTACGTAACCGAGCAAGGGCAACAGGGACGATCTTACCACCATAGCTCTACCGAAAACCGACAAATGGGGGGCTGCATTCCATGATCTGATTCGAGAGGTTAGACGGTCCTGCAGAAGGCCCTCCTGAGCCGATTGGCAAGAATCCATAGATATTAAAACGCCTAAGAATCTCTCTGCCTCCCCTAAGTCAATCCTCCTCATTCCAAAGTCTACCTCCAAGACATGGTTGCGGGGCAGAAAGTAAACGGATTTTCTCCAGTTTACTGCTGCTTCCGAGAACAGAGAGTACTCCTCTAGGAGTGATTTCAATCCAAGTAGTGCATTTGCTGTGTTTTCACATACCGCAAATAGATCGTCAGCCAAAGCTTCCACTTTGCACATTGAATGTTTCAAGGCCATACCAACGATCTTTGGGCGACCTCGAATATTGCACATTAAGACTTCCAATTGGATTACAAAGAGGAGGGGGGCAAGGGGACAACCTTGTCGAAGCGAGCGCGTCAACGAGAACGGTTCCGAAAGGAAGCCATTAGCCAAAACGGATGTAGTAGAGTACGTATACAGCACAACCACCCATCTGCAAAAATTATTGCCAAATCCCATCTTTCGTAGAGTAGTAAGGACAAAACTCTATCGTAAGCTTTCTCTAAATCTAACAACAGAATGGCTAATGGCCTATCCTCCTTCAATCTCCACAATCTCCAGCGATTCAATCGTCGTAACAATATTCTCAAAACTTGACCGGCCCTGTACAAATGCCGCCTGGTCGTGATGAACCAGCTGAGGTAAGTACCTGGCTAACCTCCTGGCCAATGCTTTCGCTAAAATCTTATAGGAAACATTCAATCTCGAGATCGGTCGCCAGTTCCTTATTTCTTCCTTTGCACCTTTCTTAAAGAGAAGTGTGATGACACCATACGACATGCTTGACGAGAGATTACCACCTGTCAGAACATTATTATATATTTTCAACAGCGTAGGGGCTAAATCAGACCAAAACATAGAGTAAAATTCCACAGGGATCCCATCCGAACCTGGAGACTTCCCTTTCTGCATGGCTTCCATTGCCAACTTGATTTCAGGTTCCGTCAAAGGGCGATCCAAGTCCAAACTGGCGGAGTGGGTCAGTTTGGCCTCCACCAGGTCCCACAAATCAGACTGCAACTGCTGTTCCACAACCAATTCTCCTGCATTGCGTCTTGACGTCAAGATATCAGAGAAGAACAGCTCCGCATAATTGCAGATTTCCCGCGAGGTCTCTGCCACGTGTGCATTTTCATCAAAAGGGTGAAGTAGGGATTTCATCTCCCGGTGGGAAGATCGAGGTAGGAGGCGCTGAAAATTTTGCTTTGTCATGCGATCACCCGATACAATGCCCTTCGTAGCTAGGATCTCCCGCCATCTTACAAATTTTCGTTCCTGTATGTCATCCCACACCACCATTCTTTCTGCCCTTACCACTCCCCACCAGTGAGCATCGGTCGAACACTGAGGCAAGCTAGCTATCATTTCTTCCGCTTCCATCACCCTCTTCTAAGCACGAACTTCTTCTTTATTATCATGCAGAGCCAGAATTTTTTGAGAAGACACTCAGCATCGCCGAAATAAAATAAATACGAGCATCCCACCATGCTTCGGTGGACGAGAACAGGTGTTTTTTCTCTTCTCATTTCCGTATTTGCGAGACCGTCCAATCCCGAACCCTGGCATCCCTCAGTGTATCCACATTTAGCCTGAAAACACCCTTCCCCCGTTCGGGACTGTCACCCCACACGAATAGCAAAACAACCGGGATATGATCATGGGAGGGGTGGGGTTGTATTGAGATGTTTAGAGTAGAATCCAGGACCTGCTTACTGGTAACAAAATAGTCTAATCTCCGGGGACTAACTTTCCTTCCAGCTATCAGCTGTGAGGAATACCAGGTGTAGCCTGGGTCTGTGGGGTTAGATAATCTGAAGGGATCGTATAGATCCAATTCAGTTATCAAATCCAACAGGGCATCCAGGTCTCGGCCCACTCTGCCAATATGGAATAGAGGGTTGGCATCGTCAACAACCACATTCCAATCCCCGGCAATTACAATGTCCTGAACATCGGGAAGGATATCCCACAACTGCTCAAAAAATTCTTTCCTTTCGGACCGCTCGGTGGGAGCGTAAACAGCTACTAGAGCCCATTCCCTTCCTGCAGATCGTAATTTAATCCAGGCCCATTGACCAAGCTGGTCAAAGTCGTGGTCTATGATTTCTGCATCAGTGTTTCGGTGTAGCAGGATCGCTACCCCACCACGAGATTCGACTGTCGGAGCCCATACCTGCGGGTCATCCCACCACGCACCCAGCGCCTCCATTTTTTCCTGATTAAGTTTAGTTTCTTGCATACAGAGTGGTGTAATGCGGTTAGCATGAAGCCAGGACTTAATTCTTGCCCTTTTTCCTCTCCCACCTGTATCACCCAAACCCCGAACGTTCCAAGTTGCTACCTTAAACTGCAGCATCCTGATCAGGATTCTGCCTTGATTGGATGCGGAGTGACGGAATCCCAGCGCCTCCAGATTGGGAGATATTCATCCCAAGGCCCGTTTCCCACCTCTGAGTAATAAAAGCAAAAAATGACGCAGAGTTCAGGGCTCTTGCCTTGGGAATCTTCTGGCTCAGTTGACCTAGACATGAGGCGTCTACATCACCTAACACTCTGATTTTCTTCAATTCCGGATGGTAAGGGAACTCGAACCATTCCTTCGGGATCAAACGGAGACCCTATTCTACTAGGGTAAATAACGACTCCTGAGTAACTCTGGCATCCAAGGTAAAAAGCTTGGCCTTAATTTGTGCATGTTCTACGAAGAAACGCGGAGTGGGAATGTACGGAATATTCCTGACAGCTATATCCGAACCATAAATTATACGAGTGATGTTCAGAATATCCAACGACATAGGAGGTACAGAGATAGGTTGGGAGGGAAGACATGTTACCCCATGGTCAACTGCCCAGGCCAGCACGAAGGTACCTTCCACCGTAGCTACAAAGAGCAGTGGGAGAAGGTGCTTTTCCCAATCTTGATCCCCACTCTTGGAGTTGGTGGACTGACGACGATTCCTTTTGGATGAAGCTTTGGCCGAGGGTATTAGTGCCTGTCTTGGGGTTGACGACGTTGAAGGTTCCGCATTAATATCCTCCTCAATCCTAAACGCCTTCATATCTTCGCTCAATCTTCTTCGTAACTTCGTAGGAGTTGTCTCCTTCCTTGGACCTTGGCTTGAGCTTGCCGATGCATGAGTGTGCGTCCCGCCCGATGGGCCTTGGGGGATGGCTGACAAAGTTGCCACCCCACCTCCACCCGTTTCCTTCCGAGGTATGAGACCGCTATTCCTTTCCTCGTTTTCGCCCCTACTCCTCGAGTTCAATCTCGACCCTCTATCCGCCTGAGGGGTATTGCCATCTCCTTCCCTCCCCGCGCCTCTCCCATCCGGTGAGAAGGATGGGTTATCTCTGACTGTCATCCCCGCCGCTGTAGCCTGCGTCGGCTGCAATCGCCCTCCTATTGGACCCAAAGGGCCCGGGTACGTCGGTTGCTTGGGTCTTCCACCATCCCTGCTGGACGTCCTTAAGGGTGATGCCGAGCATCTTCCTATCGTCCTTGTTGGTGACGGTGGCCTCCCGCCACTCCTGCTCCCGCCATGGCTGCTTGGTTGGTGACTACTACTTGATGATGACGAGGTACTGGGGGTTGGACTAGGAGCTCTTCTTCGCCCTTGTCTCGTACAGTTGTCTACCACATGGAAATATCGACGACACCGACTGCACCATGGAGTCTGCGCATTGGCAACTTTCAGCTCAATCAATTGTCCTTGAAAGGTTGTAAAAGAGATAAACTCTTTCAACCTCGGGAGCGACTCCAATGCCATGTCCATTCTCACATTAATGAGTTGAGGAGTCCTCGCGTCACGTTCCGAGGGATGAACTTTGAGAACCTGGCCAATCGAGTGCTCCGCCGCCGATTCAAGATAGCAGTACGCATCGATAGGGACGTCCAGTACTTTAATCCAAAAGTAGTTCTGTGACACCTCCTTCCTCGCGTCTTGCAATTCTTTCTTGGTTTGCCAAGGCTTGAAGGCAATACTATGCCATCTTCCCCTTAAAGCCACTCTGTTTTCCCCCTCTTGAATCATCCATTCAGTAACTCTGATGTCCTTCGCAATATACGACAGGACGTTACTCGACTCGATGCAGACTCGCCCTCGGGTGATGGCCGGATCAAACCTTCCTTCGCCCATCCAAATGTCTTCGAACGCCCGGATGACCTCTTCTTCAATCTTCTTTGGAAGATTTTTCGAACCTTCCTGGAAGATAACCGTCACCGTCCTCTCCTTCAGCCATTTTACCTTGATCTCATCCAACGAGGGATTCAAGGTAAAGTGGGCTTTATTCCCCTCTTCTTTCAACTCACCGATGTCCCACCCTGCAGGCAGAATCCCGATGTCGAAACATTTCGACAGCATGTCTCGAACACGCTCCTCCTCCACCCAGTAGTTTGTCTCTGCTGGGGGGTGGGATCGATTTTGAGCATTAGCCACACCCTCCTCCTCCGCCCGATGAGCCGGGGATACGGCTACCCCATCAGCCCCGATCATCCCTACGTCCCCCCCATGAGGTTGGGGCATGGAGATACCAGGGTCATTACCGACTATCGCCCCGTCAATTTCCATGGTAGTAAGCCGCTTCCTGGAGTTTACAGGCGAGCTCCAGCCTTGGTTGAAGTTTGTACAAATAAACCTTAGTATGAGAATCAATGGAGATGGTGAATCAGCACCTACGTCCAGTTTGAGATTTCGAGACCTTAGGCTAGCCTACACGAGAGACTAGGTCAGACATGGCTGAGTCCTAAGCTCTTCGCGTAAACCCTCACTCCAGCAAGGTGGCAGGGTAATGGTGGCTAGGCCAGTAAGCAACTGGCAGTGGCGGGACCGAGCGCTAACGCACCGTGAACTGGCACCCCCTCCTCCTTTTCTACATTTTTCCATCTACAGTCTGTGTGGCGAAGAAAAATGTCAAAAACTCCAGTTTCGCCACAAGGCCGTAAGTCTGGCCCTGTTCTCGGGGGCTAGGTCCCACTTGCACGAATTAAGAGATACTGACCGTAGATAGCAAAGATCAACGGCCGAAATATCGTAATTTGCACAAGTGGGACCTTGCCCCCGGGTAGACTGTGCATGAGCTGTCGAAACGTCCCCCTGAGGAGGCTGGATCTGGCTCCAGGCGAAACGCGTCGGGGAAAAGCCAGATGCGGTGACGAAAGTCACGCATGCTGTGCGGTCAATTTCCTGTGCACTAGCGTTTTGTTTCGAATCATTGATCTAATCTGTGTATTCTGAGTTTTCTTTGGTAAACAAAAGCGCTGCATGTGTGTTACGACATATTTGCACTGCTATCAATCTACCCGGGTAGACTGTGAGGACCCCTGAGGTCCCACTAGCAAAAAGGATAGGATAGAGATCCTGAATCTGGATGTGTTTTATGCAGAGATGCAGAAAAGCAGTTCAATCTCGATTTCCTGCACATCTCGATAATCTCGTCCAGATTCGGGCATTCTATCCGATCGTCTTTGCTAGTGGGACCACGCCCCCGGCCTCAAATAGTTACTATAAGGGACGTTGGGCCGGTTCCCAACACGTGCCGCTCTCCACGAACAGAATGGAGCCAATGTGTTAAAAAAAAGAAGAAAAAGAAAAGAAAGGAAAAAGAAAGGCGGGAAAAAGAAAAAAAAAAAGCGCCAGCGTGGCAGCAGGGCGAAGTACACTTATGGCCGTTGATCGACCGGCCCTTTACATTGTCGGTGCACCTGCGCTACCAGAGAACGGGAAGTGGGGCCCGCTGCACGAAACAACATGATATTTGTTTCTGGATGACCACGCTGTCCAAATGCATTCGAAATGTTGGATCAGTTCGAAAAGTAGAATGCTGAAGGAAAAAAAAGAAGGGAGTAGAATGCTGTGGTGTAAAAGCGAAAAAAAAAGAAGAATGCTGTGATGTGGAACAAGTTCCTCCAAAAAAAAAAAAAAAAAAAAAAAAAAAAAAGAACAAGTTCCATGTTTGGGACCACTACGCAGACCATTGTCCTACGGACCTAGATACTTCCTCGCTGGTCAATGGGCTTCCGTCCACTCCACAATTTTCTCTCGTGTATTTGGACTGTTTCCTCGCCCAGATGCATCCCGACGAACAATTTGAATGTATCTGGACCACTTCCCAGCTCATATTACACCTCAAACGTTGTGTAGTCTAGTGGGGGCCCGATGAAGAATCTGGGACCTCGCTCCAGTGGGGGTTGATCAGGCCCACCTGTCCGAAAGGGGGAGCGGAAGGGGGAAAGCAGCGGCTGGTCGCACGCCTGGACAGGGGACGACCGAGTTTAGTGGACCGTCTACCGGTCGTTCGGAAACTGCTCCTGCCTGCCGGCGAATGGTGGTGCGAGTCGTATTCTTTCTGTAAAAAAAATAAAAAAAATGGTAGTGCGAGTCCAGCAAATAATTAGAAAGAAAAAAAAAATCCAATCTAAAAAAAAAACAAAAATTAAAAAATTATCCAATCATTAAGGAAAAACAAAAAGGGAAGTCATTGTCGAGTCAGCATGATCAGGCGCAACAGTTGTCGCTTCTGATCTGCCTATTTGTTACCGATAGGGCCGAGCTCCACCACTGCTTGACAAAAGAAAGACGAGTGTATCGGCACAACCTTTCCGGCAAGATACACGCGTCAATGAAGCATGTATCAGGCAGCATAATCCGTGAACATACACGCGCGATGTTACACAGTTGGTAACTCACAGGAAGGCCTATAATTAGGTGATGGCGAGGATGGGCCCGAGTATGGGCCTGGCTCCATTACACAACGTTCTTGTCCATTCCGGCATTTGGAATGTACATGCTTCCCCACATTTACCAGATACATCCGAAATGTTGTGCAGTACTTACTCTTCCTCTCTTCTCTCTTCTCCTCTCTGCCCTCCCCCTCTCTCCCTCTCCCCCTCTCCCTCGGCCTTCTCTCTCCCCCTCTCCACCTCCTTTCTCTCCCCATCCACCTCACCCACCTCTCTCTCCCCTTCTCTCNCCTCTCTCTCCCCTTCTCTCCCTCTCTTCCCCCCCTTTCCCCCCGCTCCTCCTCTCTCTTCCCTCTCCCCCTCTCCCCCTTTGTCCCCACTCTCCCACTACGGAAACGATATAAATAGGTCTTGTCCTATCCCCGCCTCCTTCCACTGTGTATGAGCTGCGGTGGACAAGTCTGCCCTCTGTGATTAAAAAAGCAAATAGGAAAAAAAAAGCCGGTGTACGCGCGGGAAGAGGGGGAGAAGAAAAAAATGTTTTTTTTTTTTTTTTTATGAGCGTGGCGGGAACACGTGGGGAGGAAGGGTGGCGGGAGCCAATGAAAAAAACAGACAAAGAAAGAAAACAAAACAGACAAAAAGTTTTTTCTTCGTTTCTTTTTTTTTCCGAGTTATAGGACGGCACGGCGGGCTTTGGGCCTCGTCGCACTACTCGCCATCCGCTAACATTTTGATTGCATGTGGACATCAATTTGTCCAGATGCATTCGAAATCTTGGCAGAATGGCAACTAAGGCCTTTGTTTCGTACCGCCCCGCCCTGCTGGGGACGAGGTCCCAGTACATAACCAAAGAGGATTGTGTTCAAAGCCCTGAATCTCGACATGTTCGTGGAGATGTGGAGAAAATCGCCATTGCTCTGCTTTTTTTTTTTTTTTTTTTTAATAAATTGCTCTGCTTTTCTTTTTTCTTCTTCTTCTTTTTTTTTTTTAACACGGCTCCGATCTATTTGTGGGGAGCTACACAGCTGGGAAACGGGCCCAGCGTCCCTCCATAGATTGCTCTGCTTTTCCGCATCTCTCCATCTCCATAAACCACACCCAGATTCGGGCGCCATATCCAATCCTCTTTGCTACCTTTTCGTCTCCGAATACAACGCATGGTCATTGCAGCTGTATTTGGACTGAAACAGTGCGTTGTATTCGGGGGAAGACGGATAGTTGGACCTTGCCACCGGGGGCAAGGTCCCACTTGCGCAAATTAGGAGATCTTGGCCGTTGATCTCTGCTATCTAAGGTCAGTATCTCTTAATTCGTGCTAGTGGGACCTAGCCCTGGTCCCATTAGCAAAGAGCTTAGGATTGAATGCCTGAATCTGGACGTGTTTGAGGACAGCCGGAAATCCAGATAGAACTGGTTTTCTGTATCTCTGCATAAAACATAGCCAGATTCAGGATTTCTATCCTATCCCCTTCGCTAGTGGGACCACGGCCCTGGGGACGAGGAGAAGTGCCCTGCCCGTAGCCGGGCCACTGGCCAAATGTGAAAGAAGCGAAAGCTACCGCGGGCCCGGTGTACATTGCCATGATCTAAGGAAAGATACATGCTCCAGATTGCACAGTGTTTTTTTTTTTTTTTTTTTTTTTTTTTTTCCAGATGGAATTTTATTTCGAACGGGCCCGTGCCCAAGTGAAAAGGAGACAGAGAACTGACTCATATGGACACACAACCGTGAAAACCACGGCGCAAGCTGTGTGATAAAACAATCTCGATAAGATATCAAAAGGACAAAAGACATAGCTCCGAGAAAAAAGATCGTAGCATGAAGCTACGATACTCCTCCGTCCTCACCGCAACACCGTCGAACAGAGAAGCCTGGCGTTCCCCGACTAGTTTCGACCGCTGCCAGTAGCGGCCTCATCAGGGGGATCGAGATGATGAAACCTACCTATGAGTGATCTATATAAGCTTCTCCGTAAAAAGGCGCGTCGGCTAGACCGCGTTATTATCCTCCCGCACTTTGCTTCCAGCAACACTGTTACTCATAATTCGCCTGTACCTGGTTTATAATCCGTCCAGTTTCAATTACTACTACCATCATTCTTCGCTATCCGATGTCTAAGGCCCAAGTTACGACCTCAGTTTCAGTTTCACTTTCTACCCCTTACCAGCTCAGTCTGCTGTCAGCTGGTCCGAACCTGGTAAACTTCCCGCCAACGCGGGGGCTTCGAAAGCGCAGTCACGCTATTCGTATTCTCATCGATCTTCATGAAATGCTCCAACCGATATCTGACTGTGGCAAATCCTTCGGCGGATTCCTGGAGTTTTTGTCCGTAACGACCAGGTCACGTAAAAACTTTTTATCAGAGTTTCCACCGAAAACGTTGCTTCATCAAGACCCGGGTTGAAACGAAAAAACTCCCGCTACTTTTCTTTCTATCGGCTACAGGGGTAAACGGGCCGAGTTACAGTGAACTTAACCAAGTTCACGGAAAATAACCGTCTGATGTTGCTCCGAAGATTCCCGCTTATTTCGCGTGCGTCTTTTATTCATAAAGCTCCTTCTACTTTTTTAAAAAACAAAAACAAAAACCCAGAAAAACAAACCCCGGAACCAGGAAATAGAGCAAACCAAAACCAGAATAAAAAACAGAAAACCAAAAAACCAAGAAAAGTAGTACTTTTTAGGAAACAGAGCAAACCAAAACCAGAATAAAAACCAGAAAACCAAAAAACCAAGAAAACCCCTTCCTTCACCATAAAATGTTCATCATTTCCTACTACCCAGCTTCGTCTCCCATTGCCAGCGCCCCCCCCTTTTTTTACCAGCCGCATAACCGTGTTACCCATCTATCCCATGAGGGGGCGTGCTTTCGAACAAACCCAGCTAGGCATACGTTAAACATCTGAGCCGGGTAATCCTGCCTGCGTAGTTGCCTCTTGACCGTCAGCAGGGCTAGCCCAGCAAGCTCATCTGCTGACGTCATCATCTTGATTCGGTGCAGAGTACTTGTGATTACCGCCTTCTTCTGACGGATCATGGAGAACGAGTCAAAGTTTTGGAAAGTACGATACGAGAGCTTCTTCTCGTTTCACACATCTTCGTAGTTCTTTGGGTAGCTCTTGCACGAGACACTGTTCCCAGAGATCTCAACCTTCGTACCCAGAAAATTCCAAGTACCTAAGCCCTCATCAGTCCTCTTCAGCGTAACACGTTCATCATACGCAGTTCCGAATTTTGTCAAGACTCCACGGCGGCGTTGGTCACCTTTCTTTGTCGGGCACCAGATGAAAATGGTTACATCGTCAATGAGCCGCATGCCTCTCACAAGGTTCCTATCAGCTCCCAGGCTGACGAGAAACCGGAACTCATTCATGGCGCACAGGATGCATGCCAGTGGGGGGCTGCTGCTTTTCCCCATTGGCACACCCACCTGTTGTCTCAGCAAACGATCCGAGGCAAACACGTAGGTGTGACTTAGCTCATACTCAACCATGTTCCTGATCGTTTCAAAACTTATCTCAATCCACCACTCATCACCCATCTTTCTTGCGAAAGATGCTCCTTTCCCTCGCCTTAACACTGACACTTCCCTTTCCTTTCTGCTCGTACCAGTCCAGAATCCACTCGACCGCGGATCGAATGGACTCATGGGGGAGCTGGCTAAACATCTCCTTGATGTCATAGGTTGCTCCCATCAATTCCCCTTTCCCTTTCGTGTGAACCCAAGAATTCACCTCCCTGATCCGATCTTTCATCATTCCAGTTGCCTTAAGGTTAAAGTGTATGGCCTTGGGGAGGAGGAAGAGCAGATGGTTAAGAGCTCTTGCTACCCTTCCTCCCGCCATCTTCGACGGTTCAGAGAACGAGGGGCTAATAGGTCTAAACCTGCAGATATCCTTCTGCTTTGGGATAATGTAGGCACGTCCGCAGGTGCCCCCCCGATCCCATTTTCCCAGTACCTCAAGGCCAACTTTCTTAAAATCGGTTTCGCATTTAGCAAGAACTTCAGCCTCGGTTTCCCAAACAGCGGAAAAACTTTCATTACCCCAGAAGGTACTGCGCATTCCCTCAACATAAACATAAGGGCACATCATAACCGTGGCTGCAGCGTTTTTGTCCACCGCAGTTCGAACCAAACCCGAACACATTTCCATACATATCGTCAACTCCTTCATAAATCCCTTATCCTGAATTCTTCGTCCGTTCCAACATCGGACGACATCCTCACATTTAACCGTAGCTTTCAAACCAATTATAATGAGGGAGTCATTGACATCTTGCATGACTTTCTTTTCCCTCCCTTCACTGTCAATTGGGACAATATTGCGTGCATTCTTCACAAAACTGTGGACTGCTACTAAGCCACGTACACGGCAAATCACGTGACCCTCAAATTTTGGGAGGGCACTGTCTGCACAAGAGCAGACTCCCACCTTCTGTTGCACAGCAGAGCGGTGATTATGAAGGATATCGCCGACGGTTGGATTCTTCTTCCAAACCATCATCAGCCTTCGACACGTGAATGCAGCGAGCGACTTAGGCAGCTCTGCCCGTAGTTTACTCTCAACCAATCCGCGAACGGTATGCATAGATATCCCCACATTGTAAGTAACCGACACACACACTTTCTTCCTAATATTAAAGCGAAATTTCTTCCATATGACACCTGCTAAAATATCCTTGAGGGTCGAGCGTGTAGTCGCCTTCGAGAAACATCCGATTGCAGACAGTAGTGATATCAACCGATCTATTCCATATCTGTAAAGCTTCTTTTTTGCCCACTTATTCCGAAGCAGTTGGTGAAGCTCACGTTTAAGTTTTGCTTTCTCTTTCGACAAAACCCTTTCCTTCAGATCAGTAATCTCAAGGACTCCGCCCTTTTCGAGCTCGTTCTTTAGCTCAGTTAACGGTTTACTAACAGGACCCGCTCGGACGATCGTTGCTCTCATCTCCTTCGTGATAACCCCCCACTTCTGTCCCCATACTTTGCCCCCTTCAGATTTGAAACGCTTCCCACCTTTCCATGCTGTAGAACAAACCTCAGTCAATCTAACGATTCTCAGGTTCTCTGTCTAAAAAATGATCGGTAACTCCTTACTGATATCGTGCTTCCTCCCTCTCTTTCTCTCTTTCCTCCCCTTCTTGTTCCTTCTTCTTTTCCTCTTGTTTCTTCCTTTCGAATTAAGAGACAGAGACCACTTGTGGATAAAAACTCGTTCCCTCGCTCAAGGTCCAAGGCAGGAATGAACGCAATAGGAACAATAACGTACCTCAAAACATCAGAGTGCCTAAGTCGGCTATATAGCTTTGCATTACGATTATTGTCCTTATGATTGGTTCTATATACGTGTTCTTCCCATCGGGTGAACAAGCCTCGTCCAGTCTGTCCAATATAAGTAGCCCTCGATCCAAGACTAATCAGCACGTAGACACACTCCTTAGGATCTTCCCAGGTGGAGAGATTCGAGCTTACCAGGTGGATCCAATTCCCAACATACTTCGCACCCCACTGCATTTGGCTGTGCAATACTAATAGTAATACTAAATATCTAAGGACATTCTCCAGAATAATCCGTAGCCATCTGACATGTGCGTCGTGCAATAGATGCAATTCCTTCCGTAAATCTAAGTAGGTACCCATCTCGAGCCATAGCTCATTCGTCTTATGGGTTATCAATTCCTGGGTTGTCTTCACTAGTGGAGGGATTCGTTTCCCTTGAGTCATCCCGCAGCTGCACTTCACGGATCACAATTCCAGCCGCCCGCGGTCTCGATCCGGGCGTTGTAGCTGGTCGTGGCGGTGTCACCGTGCCGAAATACATAACTCGCAGCTCGATTAGTTCATCGACAGCCTCACGACGTCCCCGATAAGCAACCCCAGCCTCGCGACACATTTCTTCAATCGTGGGTTTCAGCTTCTTTCCAAGAAACTTACGGATCGCTTTTCGAAAAGCCGTCGTAGTATTGAAATCCTCAGCCGTAGGGGCGCCTTCCCACAGGGAGGAGTCTTGGTGGGGGAATCCCAACTGTACTCCATCAGTCCTTGTTCTCCGTTGTGGCCCTCCTTGTCGTGGGGATCTTTCGTCCGCTTTCGCTCTAGGCATAGATGTCGAGGCCCTCCCCACTTTCAGTGGGGATTCGCCAGGCGAGTTGACTTGGCAGGTCGTAGTCGGTTGCCGCTTCCGTTTTTCCAGCCTTTCCTCAACAGCCTCATCATCATCAGAGCTCGTGTCTGCACTGGCTTTGCCTTTCAAGGCCTTGCTTGACACGATCGCATTCTTCAGCCTCTTCTCAAACATTTTTTCAAACTCCCCCTGCAGGGATTCCTTCTGCTTAGCTAGTCGCATCTCAATTTTCCATTCCCTATCTGCCTCCTTCTTTTCCTTGGCCAGCTTCTTAGCTTGCTCCATTCGACTCTTCTCTTCTCTATCTGATCTCTCATGGTCTTCACCATAAAATGTTCATCATTTCCTACTACCCAGCTCCGTGCCCAAGGTTTACATCAACTTAGCAGAGAATAAGGCGAAAATACCAGAGGGCAACCGGCCTCGGGTGCACTCCCCATCTGGAGCCATCCCTCTGTAGAAAACCAGAAAACAAAAACACTTCTCAACAAACTGAAACTAATACTACCTAAATGACATGAAAACTCGAAGAAATGGCACAAAAACACCAAAAATCATATCACGAAAAAACCATGGCGAACACAACCACCAATCCCCACAGCTAAAACCTAAAACGAAGGAAAACCTGTAGAAAACCACAAAACAAAAATGCTACTCAACAATCGAATTCCTGATACTACTTAGATACTTATAAAGACTAAAAAAACAGAAGAGAAACATCAGAGTTCATATCACCAAAGCGTCTAACTATCGAAAGCGTTCCCAAAACCTTCGTCCCAAAAAACACGTGAAAACCACGGGAAAACAAAAACCTACCGACTGAAAAGAACAAACCAACCCTAAAGCCCAAAAAACAACTCGATGTCGAAAACTAAACGTGGACAACCAAGAAACCCAGACCTACCCTACCACCGACAAGCCGATCCTAAAACTCAAAGAACAACTCAATCTCAAAGACCAATCGTGAACAATCAAGAAACCCAAACCCAGTACCGTATCACCCACAAAGACATCGGGCCAGCATCTCACACGTAATTAGCTCCGTTTGCACTTTTTCGCCGAACAACTCCGACTCTCTTGCCACAACTACCAACACTCACCACTCGATGTGAACGAGCAGAGATAAACGCTCAGGAAAATAGCACACAGGCCCACTCTCTTGCAAAACAAAATAGGGAACAAGCCCGCATAGGCCAGGCCCACTCTCTTTCAAAGTAGGGAACAAGCTCGCCCTAACTGCCCACTCCCACTAAATAGAAAGCAGGTAACCATGCAAAACTACTTATCCTGAAGCGCTGGCAAATCGCGACATAGTAGTGAAGTCCAAGATGCCGAAGGAGTTGAAGCAGACAAATCTCACAACGCACGCTCCATGTATGGTCTTCGAATCTCCGGCCAGATGCACCGTCGGTGCCCTGGTCATAGCTCCATATAGAGTATTGCAGGCGGCAAAGAAAACCATGCAGCACAGCGACGCCCAGCACCCACTCCCAATATAGCTACGGCAGACTCCCCACCCGCCATGCTGGCCAAGCTCTGCTCCCGCACGCGAACGAAAGCAGCCGCCGTGGGCCGCCAGGGACAGCTGGGCATGGCGACCTCAGCTTCGGGCAACGCCCAAGCCCCTAGCGCTGGCAGCTTCGGGCAATAGCGCTAGGCCGCTTGGCCAAGCGCCACCGCCGCCTCTGTCTTTTTTTTTTGTTTTTTTTTTTGTTTTTTGTTTTTGGTGAGTGGTGCGGAGAGAGGCCTGCCATGCCTTTTTTTTGGACGGAAGAGTGTCCCAATACATCAAGAGATGGGCGTGAATGCGGTCAGATACATTAGAGATACTGCACTCCGCCGGAAAAAAAGAAAACACCCTCACAAACATAAAACATAAATTCATGTATCTAGACACGCGGTCGGACACGAATTCGTTCAAAATGTTCATTAATCAACCCGAATGTATCTGGTCGACAATGCGACCGTTATATGTACATCTACCATGTTCTCCAGTGGAGCGTCACAGGTAAGAAACAAAAAAAAAAAAAGAAAACAAAAACAGAGCTCTGGCTAGTGCCGAAGATAGTAGATTTTGCTTTCCAATGGAGGAATACAATCTGTCTTGTCTCTACATGCTTTCTTAATTAAGAAAACACAACGTCAACCGCGCGAACTGTTTTTTTCCTTTTTTTTTTTTTTGTTTTTTTTTGGTAATGTAACCGCGCGAATAACCGACCAACAGCGAGGGGTTGCGAGGAATAAACGAGAGAAACAAATACAATTTAAAAAAAAAAAGAACAAAAAACAATTCGTGGCAGTCTCTGCAATACCACTTGCGCGGAGAGGTGCGCGTGCGACGTTTCCCCGCCCCGCGCGGCGGGGTCTGACGGACAGGGGACTGGGCTCCGCCGGCCCCAGCGGCGCCGTTTTGCCGGCGCCCCTCCGCCGCAGATTACCGCCCGGCCCGAGCTGCTCATGGCTGGCCCGCCGGCCTGCGCGGTGCGACCTGCGCTCCGCGAAGGGCCTGGCCGCGGGTTGAGCTAATGCAGCGCCCTGAGTGGCGGGGCGGCACTGCGTCACTGCGTTGGTGCTTGTGGAAGTTAAGCGGACGGCGCTCGAACCCGCGACTCCGATAGTAGTGGCGCGCTGTGCCGCGCCACCAGTGCCCGCCGGCCTCCGATTCTTACCTTCCGCCCGCTCTCGCCCCCGCCCCCCCCCTTGCCATCATACCCCCGTCTTTCGTGCGCAGCTCTTCTGTCGCGCTCTTTGCCGTTTTGGGACAGCCGGTGGACTTTCTCGATTAAGCAAGTCGGTCCCGCCGAACCCTGCCACGCCTGGAGGGGCAGGCGGGGGGGGGATCGAGGAGGAGAGGAGACGGGGAGAGGGGAGGCGTTTCTGAGTGCGAGGCCGAGCGTCCATGTCTCGTTGGGCGTGTTGGTCATCGGCGATCCTCTCCGCGTGTTCGTGTGTGTGTTGTTGATGTGCGCACGCGCGCGCGCGCGTGCTGCCGGTGGACGGGCAGTAGGTTGGTGGTGGGTTGTTTGATCAGTTGGGTGGGGGTGGTCCCCTCTTGCGCGGGTGCCCCTTGCTACCTCGTCTTCGCCCCTCACTTTTTCCCAATTGCAGCCGTCGGAATTGCGCATGTGCTGTGGGTATGGCCATCCTCCGTGTCCGTGTGCGTGTCCACCTTGGTGCCATCAGCAGCGGGGACAGTTCTGCGAAGTTTCGGTCGAAGTAGTCATTAGTAGATGACCTTAGGGGTGAATGGGTCCCAGTCAGATCAAGCTGACGTGTCATAATTTGCCAGCGTGGGCACGATCGGATGTTGCGCGCTGCGCGCACTCGTCCCGGTTCCCATAGACTCCAAAGCCAGCGCAAGTCAGCGCAAGCGCTCAAGCGGCGGGGCTCGATCGGATGCGCACGCACTGCGCAGTGCAAATTGGCAATTTACCGCGCTGTGCTCGATTAGCTTGCGGGGTCTGATTTGCAGTCCCGCCCTCCGCTCGACACCTCCTCCGCTGCTTGCTCGGCAGCGCAACCTCCACCGCGCGTTCACCTGGGGGCAGGGCACTGTCCTCGCGCACCCTTGTCCCTGTCTCTTATACACATCTAGATGTGTATAAGAGACAGGAGCGGGCCCGTGCCCAAGTGAAA
>BFEA01000420.1:1288399-1299197 GCA_003427395.1 Chara braunii | reverse complement strand
TCTCTCTCTCTGTGTCTATCTATCTATCTCTATCTCTCTCACACACACACGCACACGCACACGACACACACACACACACGCGCGCGCGCGCGCACAGGCCTTACTTCTCTCCTCTCTGAATACCTTCTCTCAGCTATCGTCCTATGTACACCCGACCGCTGACTTTGGACTAACTTTGCATCTCTCGTGTGCAGTTGGCCGAGTCGCACAGGATCCGCCCAGCACTTCTGCAGCCGTGCAGATGCGAAAAAGTGGCGATGCCCTTTTCAGCCAGTGGTTTTGTACGTTTCTCTTCTGTTGGCTTGGCCTGGTATTGGTCCCAGCCTGCATCCCTTTTCTTTTTTTACCCCAAGAACAACCCGGGCGGATGCTGGGGGTGCTGATAAGAGCAGGCACCTCTATCACTCCCGGGGAGGCTCCATCTATTGGTGGGGAGCAGCACCTACTGGAAAGCGGGTCCAGCGTCCCTTATCATTGAAATTGTCTTTTGAACAGATGTATGATTGTACTGACAGCAAGCTGTAGGGCCCACCTCCGGAGGTAATAGGTGGAGCTACACAGCAATCTGAGTTGAGTACCTACCTGACAGCGTAAACCACAAGTACCTTTCCCAGCCAACTTGCTGAAACGTGCCGATTATCACGGAGGCTGCACTTGGCCTCCAGCGGCAGCCAGGTGCGCCGCCAAAACTCGGCGCGCAGGGCCCGTGGCCCATGGCTGGGAAAGGTAATGGGCCACTACGGGAGCGCCGAAATTCATCCAACTAGAAAATGATTAAATTAATGCTTCTACTCTATTTCTTTCCCGCGGCTGATTTATCAGAAAGGTGGTGGTGGTTGAAGAATGTCGTTGTACCTCAGATTTCCAGAAAAGAGAACAGAGCTGGCAGCGAATGGTACATAGGTTATACCCCAAGGCCCTCCTTTATGTCTTCCTCCTGCAGTGCATACCCTCTTCAACTTGCCTAATGGTGCCACATTTCCTTTCTGTTCTGTCTAAAGACTCTAAACGATGAAAGGTCTATGGACTTGAAGGACTTCGCCGGAGGCGGATGGTTGAGTCCATGAGGAGGTATAGCCCCTCCAATATTTACGGTGAACTAGAAGTGAAAGGAGGGGGCAATATGGATTTTGGGGGCGTGTCTTCTTTTTTTTCTTTGAACCACCAGTACTTGGCCCAGCTATCGGCCGCGGAAAAAAATAGAGTAGAAACGTTTCTAGTTGGATGAATTTGGGAGCTCCTGTAGTGTCCCGTACGTTTCCTAA
The DNA here is from genome assembly GCA_003427395.1 of Chara braunii. NCBI lineage: Eukaryota > Viridiplantae > Streptophyta > Charophyceae > Charales > Characeae > Chara > Chara braunii. Next base: position 1,297,932 of record BFEA01000420.1, on the reverse strand, counting down.
AACCGTGGTGCGTTAACGGGCACGACTTTAGCAAGTATGGTGGTTTAATAAAGTCCAGGTTGTTGTAGAGGCCAGATTCCGACCCATGGTGGCTGCTGCCATAGGAGCGCCGGAACCGGAAAGTTTCCCAGGGGGCCACCCTTCCAGGTACTATTTTGGGCACGCCGGAGCGGACGTCTACAGGGGGAGGTTTATCCCGGTAGTGGTACTTCGTCCGACCTGAAGACTTCGAGGCTCCCACCTGTTCACATTCCACCCACGCCATAACCGCTACGCTTCCCAGGTGGTCGGCGCCTGGTACTATTCCGATTCAATCAGCTACTGGTTGTCACTACGTCCGACCGGAAGACTTCGAGACTCCCACTTGTTCACATTCCACCCACGCCATAACCGGTACGCCATAACCGCTGCGCTTCCGAGGTGGTCGGCGCCTTGTACTATTCCGACTCAATCGGTTACTGGTGGTCCCGACACTGCTGACAGTTGTCTGCGGAACTACCACCCCCACCCACTCCTCTCGTCATTTCTCCTAGCGCACCCCTATTCCCACTATCATACTTCAGCGTCAATCACTCAGGACTATCACCCCTCCCCCAAGGGGATGATCTGGACCGAACAACCTTGATAGGCAGCAGGGTTAGGTAGCTCCCCTACCCAGCTCCGCTGGAAGCACGAGGGGGTGGGAGCATGGCAAAGTGGTGGTGGGAAGAGCAGTCTATAGTATGGCTAAATGCAAAGGCCTCCCACACAACCTTGATAGCACACTGCTGGCAACGATGTGGACGGCGGCATCAGGCCCATCATACCAGATGATCCCCACCGCACATTCATACCCTCGTTACAAGATGATCTACCAAGTTGACAACCTTGGTCCTTTTTTTTTCTTTTTTTTTTTTTTCTTTGAAAGCGTTGTAGAGGTGGCAACCAAAAGGGGCCACGGAAAAAAAGAGGCCACGGCGCCGTGGCCCCCCTTTTGGTTGTGGTGGAGTAAGGCCAAGGTTGCCAACTTGGTAGATCATCTTGTAATGTTAAAAAAAAAAGAAAAAGGGTATAAATGTGTGGTGGGGATCATCTGGTATGATGTGCCTGATGCCGCCGCCCACATCAGGTCTGTCATTTTTGGATGCACTATGCCTGGGTTTACAGAGCTTGGTGCTCCAGTTAATTAGGGCATACAGTTGTATCCTTGATTCTTAGGCAGTTAAGCCACCAGTACTTGGTCCAGCTATCTGCCGCGGAAAAAAAAAAAAAAAAAAAAAAGAAACGTTTCTAGTCGGATGAATTTGGGTGCTGCTGTAGTAGTAGCCCATACGTTTCCTAGAGTCGTGGCGCGTTAATGGGCACGACTCTAGAAAGTACTGGTGGCTTAAGGACCACTTTGTGCAAGATTCAAACATTAGATTAGGGTTGATTTTTGCATTAGACTAGGGTTATTGAGAGGATACGGGTGAGTGTGTATAACTTCGTCGAATCCGCAAATAGGGTAGACTCCTATGATGGTTTTGTTTTTGTTGATTGTTTTGGATCCTTCTGTTGCGTTTGAAGCTGCGGTTGGGGATGGGTTTGGCCGAAAGTGCCTTGTCCAGCCCCGCCGTATGGCCACGGAATACATATGAGGCACACTGGGCCCGTTTCCCAGCTTATATTGGAATGGAACTTTGCTTTAAAACAATAAATAAATAAAACGTATTTTCACCGATCCCTAGCTGCTCTCCGATCGCCGCCGGATCTTCGCAGTGAAGAACCAGCCGGCTTTTCAGCAAGTGGAGCTCACCGCTAATCGATCGGAGCCAATTGTGAAGTGGGAAGGCCATCCCCGGAAGGATGCTCGTATCGCCGCCTGGGAATGAGTCCCTCGTGATGTTTATTGAAGGGAAGAAAGAGAACAGCTCCTCAAACGGAGATCAGCGGTGGTGATACCAGCTCGTCAAGCTCAGAAGAGCAGTCATGGCCTTCTTGTGGAAGAGTGCTCGCGGAGATCGCCAGTTGCATTAATAGAGTAAGATGGGTCTGCTGACTCTGCTCTCTTGCGAAAATGGTGTATATATTTAATAAAAGGATGCCTGTATTGAAGGGGAGGAAGTGGCAGAGCTCATAAAACAATACACATTCACTCTCTTCTGTTCAAAAATGGACATAAGTTCACATAACACATGCAATTAAACCACCAATACCTTTCCCCGCTTGAAAAACAAAATACGCACCTGGGGGTCGGCTGAAACAAATGCCCGGTCGCCAGAGTCGGCAACCGGGATTTTTAGAAATACCTGTACCCAACCTAACTGCACCCTCTTTGAGAGCCAATCACCCACACCCATTGTATACCTGGCCTACTGGACCTTTTCCCCATCTCTACCTGCTCCAAAACAAAAAGACTGCCCTACCTTTCCCTCTTCAGACTGTAACTGCTCACAACTGCCCATGGACATTTCTTTTTCAAAACCACCCACGGCCACCTGAACCCAACTGTTTGTTAACCACCCTTCTTACCCTATGCAGCCCACGTTTCTTTATCTGTACCCACCCGTACCCATCGACAATTGTATGCACCAATCTGTAACCGGCCGCACCCTTCTCCTGAGTCCTGACGCCTGCTGTGGCTGCCGATCGCACCTGCAACGCCGCCCTCCTGGCTCACAGCTGCAACACTGGCCCATGGAAGCTATGGAGGATGGACAATTACGGGTGGCGAGGAGGAGGATGGGTACGCTGGCAGGCCCCACAGTCACCGTCCTCACTTTTCCTCAGACATCCTATTTTTTGTATATGGGACGCTGGACCCGTTTTCCAGCAGGTGACGCTCCCCGCTAATATAGACGGAGCTTCTCCCAGGTGTTAGTGGTGTCTGCTCTTATCAGCAGCACTAATACTGGCGGGGGKGTTTCAAAAAAAAAAAAAAAAAAAAGGATGGGTACGGACGTGAACGATGGGCAGAGATTCCAGGAAGTAGTGGGAACAGGGAATGGTAAGGGATTGGAGGCAATGTGCCTTGCTCGACTACTCACAAAATGGTGAAAATAAGAATGAATCTTCTGCTGGAACAAGGGAAGATACACCATCTTTTCGTTTCCCGTTTCACGAGTGGTGGAGCGAGGCCCACTCGAAAGGTCCAACTAGAAGTTAAGAAACTTGTGGACCTTCAACAATGCAGCGGCTTGGCAGTGGGATTTTTTTTTTTTTTTGGCTGTTTGGGACTTCCGTCGAGGCAGCGAGAGAAAACATTTTTGGGCCTAGAACTTGTGGTGGTGGGAAAGGGGGACGGAGGGAGGGGGGTGACTGGTTTGAGGGGATGGAATGGGTAGGTACCAGGTCTTCCACGGTTAAACCACCAGTACTTGGCCCAGCTATCGGTGCCGAGCATGCGCGCCGGCCCTGGGAGGTCGACGAAGCGACATGGGTTGTTGATGTGATTTATCCATGGACCGCAGGCCGCGAAATTTGCGTAGCGTTAACGCTAAGGGCCCGCGGCCGATGTATGGGCCAAGTACTGGTGGTTTAACCAATAGGAACCTCTACCTGCCCGTACCCATATCATATTTTTTTGTTGCCGCCCGTACCTGCCTACATCCATTCTATATTTCTTTTTGGCCGCACATACCAGGTTCCCCCCCCCCACCCGCCCCACTGCCCCTACCTACACCTCCCCGCCCATGATCTCCATAAGGGCAACTGTGCTGGCCCTAACGACGGCCACTATTTTTTCTGCCTGCCCATACCCAGCTCCCACTAGGAAGTGGTACCCAATACTACCCATCCCCACCAGTAACCTGGCAGTTACAGTTGGGTACACCTGGATAACGGGCAACGGGCAACGGGCAACGGTTACCCGTTTTTCTTTCTTCTTATTTTCCTTTTTTTTTTTTTTTTGTTATGGAGGAGGAAATTAGAAATGAGAGAAAAAAAAGAAAAAAGGGGAAAAAAAGAAATAGAACAGACAGAATCATAACGCGCCAGGGAGAGAGCGAGAGAGAGAGGGAGAGAGAGAGAGAGAGAGAGAGAGAGAGAGAGAGAGAGAGAGAGAAGAGAATGAATCTTCCTGTGCTTAGGCGGAAGATTCATTTCAATTCAACAGTTACGAACGGCGCGGCAACACACCAGACAGATCTCTCTCTCTCTTTCTCTCTCTCTCTCCCCCTCTGGTGCAAGCATGTCTTTCGTGACTGTTGAAACGAGAAAGAATCTTCCTCCGAAACATGGGAAATTCATTCCTCTCTCTCTCTTTCTCTCTCTCTCTCTCTCTCTCTCTCTCTCTCTCTCTCTCTCTCTCTCTCTCTCTCCCCCCTGCGCATTTGTGTTTGTGCAAAATTTTGACTTGTTTTTTTTCATCTTCTTCTTCATCATCATCATCTTCTTCTTCTTCTTCTTCCTCTTCTTCTTCTTCGTCGCATCTTCTTCTTCTTCTTTGCTTCTTCTTCTTCTTCTTCTTCTTCTTCGCTGCCACAGTCTCGTGACCCCCTGCCCGCCATCCTCCACCCGTCTTGTTGTTGTTCTTCTTCTTCTTCTCCTCCTTCTTCTACTTCTTCTTCTCCTCCTCCTTCTTCTTCCTCCTCCTCCTCCTCGTCCCCCTCTTGCAAGGTCTGTGACATACCAGCACTGACATCCCCTGACCCCCCCACAGACCCCCCGCTGACATCCCTCCCCCAGCATCCCCCGTTGACATCGTCCCCCAGCACCCCACCCCACCCCCCCCCTCCCTCCCCCACCCCCCCACCTCCCGAAGTTCACTTTTTTATTGCAGACTCGGGGTCCTAGGGTAGCGCAGCACAACCCCGCCTTCAAAAAAAAATAAAAAATTCTTTGCTGTGTTTTTGCGTCGCCCGGTTTCGCCGGGCGGAACCCCCCGGGCCCATCCGGCCGGGCGGCGACCCAGCCTAGAAAAAAGGGAAGCTCGTGGTGCTACCGGCAGCTCTAGGCTCAGCAAGGCTCGACTTAGGGTCGAACCCCGAAGGAATGCGGAGAGGAAGAAGTTTGGCGCGGAAGTGTTTCCGGGACCGCACACCTCGCGGAGAAGATTATGGGAAGGCTGAAATGTCTTCCAAAAACCGTATTCCGGGACCCCACAGCCCGCATTTCGTGGTCTGGAAGATCGCCTGTGGACGCTTTCACATCGTCCGCGGTCTGGAAAACGGCGAACGGAGGAAATCACCCAGCAAATTTGTGTCGAAATCCGAGGTCGGCCCCTTGAGCCGTCTTTAACTTTTCCAAAACCAGCTCCCGCGGACGGACCATGAATTCTTCATCCAGCAGCTGCCAGAGGCCTTTTAAACTGTTTCGTGCTGCAGCGGGCCCCGCACGTGCTGCCCCACGTCACCCACATCCACCGGCACGGCCATTTCGTGAGGTCCACCCACGGCCTCGCGGACAACAATCACTTTCCTTTTTCGGACTTCACCCACCAAACTTTCCTTTTACGGAAGAAAAAAATACCGCCTTGCTGCAAAACACACTCTGTGGTGGGGTCCCGGAAAAACACTTTTCGAACTTTCCAAAGCAACATGCCTGCTTTTGGTGGCCACACGTTCTTTCTGTCTGCACCACAGTGGGGTCCGACCCTTACCGGTAGCTTAGACCACCGGTACCTACCGGTTTCGAAGGCCCGTCCCTGCAACTACCGGTAGGCGTAGCCTACGGCTACCACGCCGAGCCTGCGACTACCGGCTATGTTGCGACTCGTACTCACTCCCGTACAAGTACAAGTTGTACTCATTTCTTGTACGCTACTCATACTCGAGGCCCGTACGACTTTAAATTTTTTTTTTTACTGTTTTTATTTTTCCCCCCTCTAATTCTAATAAGAATTTGCAGATGGCGCTCAGGCAAATGTTGCTTGTTTTGGGATGTTACATCACATATATTTTTTTATTTCTTTTTCCGTACAGGTCGTACGGGGGTGTACAAGTTCGCGTACCGTACGTGTACGTTCGGTAATGTAGTCTACCGGTAGATGCGTGACAAGGCATTTTACAAACATTTTATTGGATGAAATTTAAAAAAAAACAAAAAAAAAAACAGAGAAGACTCCGTACGTGAAAAAAAAAAAGGAAAAGAAAGGGAAACGGAAAAAACAGAGAAGACTTCTTACGTGTCAAGGCATTTTATTTTTATTTTTCTTTATGTTTTTGGCCCAACTGGGCAAGCGACCCCGGGCCACGCTGCTAGCCTAGGTCATAATTGTATTAAAAAAAAAAACCTTCTACTATATTATCTTATTTATTTATTTATTTTTGTCGTTTGTTTTTGGTAGTACAAGTTTGTGAGGCATGTGGTTTCTTGTACGCTATATTCAGGCTGTTTTTTTTTTTGTTTTTTTTTTTTTTTCTCGTTCCTTCTGTCCACTTTTTTATTTTGTAAGTTTTCGTTGCACCTACATACATTTTCGAGACTGAGAAGTCGCAACATACAACCGTAAATGTTGGACATGCAAGCAAACATGAATATCAATAAACCGTGGTGGGACCAACGAAGGCTCGAGGCAAAAAAAACTGCAGAACAATATTAAAAAAAGAACAAAATATTAATCTGTCGAAAAAAAGCCAAACAAAAATAATGTTGTGCCGAAAAGTAATCTGAACAAGTAGTGCCTCAGTGTGACATCGAAACTGTTGACGAAAATATAATAAGAAAAAAATTGAAGAAAAACCTAGGCTACCAACCGGGCTGCCCGGGTCATCCTATTTTCCTGGGCGTCCCGGCCGTGCAAGGACAAGGGAAGGTCCCAACCAAAAAACAACAAAAAAAAAAACTCGAAAACTACGGGAAAGAACTATGTTATGCACAAAAATAAACTGAACAACTTTTGCCTGAGGATCATATCGAAATGCTTTACCAAATTTAAAATATAAATTTTGATTAAAAATTATTATTATTATTATTATTATTATTTATTTTTTTTTTCTTTTTTGCTCGGCTGGGCAAGCGGACGCGGGGCATTCTGGAGATCTAGAGAGACACACGTTTTCTTTTTTATTTTGCTTTCGTTATATGTAGGTTACAAGGCGGGCCTCCCATGTCACCTTGTTATCCCGGGCGCCCCAACCCTGCAAGCACTTGGGAAGATCTCATTCTTAAAACAAATAAAAAAATAAAAATGGAAATAAATCTTTAACAACCTTGAGTTATGAACAAAAACAATAATGTAAACAACTTTGGTCTCAAGGGGACCAAAATATTATCCAACAGAATGTATGGAATAGACACATTCGAAAACGTCAAGTAAAGAAAAAAAAACCGACCAAACAAACCACGGGGTGTGACCACGTCCGCCTTGCTACACAGCCATGGGATATAGAGAGGGTCAGCAGCCCGTACGTACGGAGGTGCACGGGCAGACCTCCGTACGTACGGGCGTTTGGGGTTCCGTACGGGTTTCAAACCTGACGACGTTCGGCCCCCGCCTCAAGGGAACTAAAATATTTTCCAACAGAATGTATGGAATAGACACATTCGAAAACGTCAAGTAAAAAAAAAAAAACGACCAAACAAACCAGGGGACTATGCAGCACTGTGTTCGCGTTCGGAGGCGAACGCGAACGTGTTCGGCAGAACGTGAAGAAGCCCCCAAAACCCTCCGAACGTGAACATAAAAAATAAAAGAATAATAAAAAATAAAAGAGTTCTCATAAATATTTGAAAAAATATATGTTATGTAGAATAAGAATACAAGCAACTTTTGCCTTGGAGTTATGTTCAAATTCGTAGCCAATCATGAGTTAAAAATCCAAAACCGAAAAAAAACTTTTTTTACATTTAGTTTTTACGAAAATAAAAGTGACGATCGCGTGAACATGTTCACGAGCTGATCTAAACAACATGAAGGGGCGTGACCACGTCCGCCGTGCGACACAGCCATGGGATATAGACAGGGTCAGCATCCCGTACGTACGGAGGTCCACGGGCAGATCTCCGTACGTACGGGCGTTTGGGGTTCCGTACGGGGTCAGAACCGGACGACGTTCGGCCCCCGCCAAAACATATTTCGAGGCCTAAAAATAACTATTTTTTTATTATTATTTTTTGTGAGATCTCTGAATTTTTTTCCGAATATTTTTGTGAATGTTTTTTCTAAATTTTCAAGTCATTTGGAGGAGCCTAATAAAAATTAAAAATCGCCAAAGATGGCGGTGTCAAAACGTGCTTGCCCACGTATTTTTTCATTTTTTACTTTTTGTTTTCATTTTATTTCAGGGTCTAAATAATTTTATTATTTTTTGAAATTATTTTAGCGGATTTTTTTTTATGAGAAGTACAGATCTGTAAATTTTAAGGGTATTTAGCTATGCCAAAAAAAAGAAAAAAAAATCGCCAAAGGTGGTGGTGTCGAAAACATACTCGCGCACTCACTAAATTTAATTGTTTTTTAAATTTTTTTACTGTATTTATTAGTAATTCTTTTTCGTATTTTATTTTTATTTCAAATTTGGTAAGGAATTCGGATGTAATGCTCAGGTAAATCTTGTTTAATTTATTTTTCTTCGTAATATATCTTTTTTTCAGATTTTTTTGATGACCCTGTTTTTTTTTGTTTTTGTTTTTTTTGGGGTTTGCGTTCGGCCCGAAAGGCTGAACGAAGCCCCAAGGGATCCCATACGTTCGGGCGTTCGGCCCCTCCCGAACGCCGGTTACTCTGTATATATATATATGTATATGCAGGGTCACCAGCCCGTACGTATGGACATCCCCGGGCAGACCTCCGTACGTACGGGCGTTTGGGGTCGTGTACAGGGTCCGAACCCTTGGTGTTCGGCCCCCGCCAAAAACTATTTGGGTCCTAAAAATAATTATTGCTTTCTGAATTGTTTTTTGTAAGCTCTCTATGCCATGAGGTACATGCCTGTAAATTTTCAAGCCATTTGGCTAAGCTGAAAAAAAATTAAAAATTGCCAAAGATGGTGGTGTCAAAACGTGCGCACCCACATATTTTTTCATTTTTTACTTTTTGTTTTCACTTTAGTTCGGGGTCTAAACAATTATATTATTATTTTTTGAGACTTTTTTAGTGGGTTTTGTATTATGTGAAGTACACATCGGTAAGTTTTCAGGGCATTTAGCTATGCCAAAAAAAAAWGAAAAATTGCCAAAGATGGCGGCGTCGAAAACATGCACGCGCACTCACTAAATTTAATTCTCTTTTTATTTTAATTTATTTTTATTATTAATATTTATTTTTCGGATGTTAATTTTATTTCAAATTTGGTAAGCAATTGGGATGTAATGCTCAGGCAAATCTTGTTTAATGTATTTTTCTCCATAACATATCTTTTTTTTAGATTTTTTTGATGATGTTTTTTTTTTTTTTTTTTTTTTCCCCAAAGGGTCCCATACGTTCGGGCGTTCGGGTTCGGGTGTTCGCCCCGTCCCGAATGCCGGTTACCCTAACTGTATATATATATACGGGCCGAATGCCCGAACCCAAACGCCCGAACGTATGGGATATATATGGATTATCACTTACAGTGTAATCAGTGAGGGGATTCTACAGACTGTTGAGGGTTCAGCCTCCTGATGAGTCGGTGAAACTCCGACGAAACAGTTTG
>BFEA01000420.1:1257926-1278128 GCA_003427395.1 Chara braunii | reverse complement strand
CCTAATATCAATCAATCAATCAATCAATCAATCAATCAATCAATCAATCAATCAATCAACCAATCAATCAATCAGTCAATCGATCAATCAATCAATCAATCAATCAATCAATCAATCAATCAATCAACCAATGAATCAATGAATCAATCAATCAATCAATCAACCAATCAATTAATCAATCAACTAGGTCGTTTTTCCAGTTGCCCGGGCACCCAACTTATGTCTGGGTACACGCCCGGGTGCCCGACTGGTCATGACCCCTGCGCAGGGTTTCGGGCAGCCCCAATGCCAAAAGAAAAAAATTTAAAAAAATCAAAAAATTTTGAAAAAAAAAATGTTATGTGGAATTGCAATACAAACAACTTTTTAAGGCCCTTTGTGAAGTTTCTGAGGAAAATGGGGATGGGCTCGATCAATGGAGGGAGATCCTCGAGATCGGGCTCAACATGGGGAATAGGCTGCCAAAAAACAGACCATCGAACAGGACAAGGCCTGTCCATATCGGGGCCATACCAGGTTAGTCAGAGGTCGGACTAGACCAACTCCGATTATTCGGATGGAGAGGTTCTTCCGGGCCGTAACTTTGTCTCCTGTTCTCCCCCTTTCTCTTGTTCTTGAACTAGGTTTATCCCTGAACTATTTGTCCTCGAGTCTCTGCCGATGCTGGTTCGTGTCCCGGTTTGTGGTTTTCGTTTTTTTTGGGTTGTTGTCCTGCTCACCGCGATACGAGTATCGTGATTTTGAAATCTAGAGATATAAGACCTGCCTACTCTGAAAGCACCCCGACTTGCAACCCTTCGTCGACTAGTAACACGCCACTCTCCAGGTCATGTCTTATTGTCTTGGCGATCGCTTTCAGTCCGTACTTACTTTTCAACCTTCCTCACGGCTCCCCTGCTCTGCTGTCAGGCCCCCTCTTCAGCCACTGTTGTCTTAACCCTGACATGCCCTCGCTTTCCTCTCCGCCCTGCTATGTATCCACGTACACTCTCCCCCCCTCCCCCTCTCCCCTCCTCGCAACTTAGTTTGCTGACATGCCCGCCTCCTCTAGCATCTTTGATTTTCCCGCTTCGTCGTCTTCTTTCTTCCCGCCTAATCTTTCGAACCTCCATGAAGGTCAGATGTTTCAGATTAGGAATAAGCCTTCGACGGGTACGAGCTTGAGAAGGCAGCAAGTTTGGTACTTAAGGAGTTGAATGTGATGACGATCAGTGCACTTCGTAACTAAGCCCCTGATGATGACCTCAGTCCGGTGATGGAGTCGAAACCGGTCGGGCAACACCGACGCTTCCTTGCTTTGATTCACTATCTTTCGAAAGGAAGCTATTGAGGCGCTACGTGTCACTTTTTTCTCCCCTATCTCTCTCACGCGCTCCATCTCTCTCTCTCTCTCTCTCTCTCTCTCTCTCTCTCTCTTTGTCATGCTTCAAAGTTGAGTACAAGTACGTGGAGTGTCTGTTTGGCGTGAGCTGATCTTGGGATACCTCATTAACATGTTGATCAAGGGGCTTGCCCCGAGCACTGCTGTGCACTACTTATTGACTACAAACGACCTTTGACTGACGGTCACATTACAATTCTTCACATAATCGGAGATAACAAAGAAAATAACAGAATCAAACTAAGGCACCCCTTTTAAATCCCTTTAGCCCCTTTCAAACCAATTTATACCCCTCTCACCCCCCCCTTGACAGCCAATTCGCAAAAACAGAAATGAGCCTGGATTTGGGGTTGTCTAGGAGAGCGCAGAAAAAAAAAAAAAAATCTTTTTTTTTTTTTTTTTTTTGCACGCCTGGGTACCCCGGGCGTCAAACCACCCCGAGCGTCACGCCCGGGTGTCCAGCCGGTCAGGACCGGCCGGGCGTGAGAATCTTCCTAGTTAATCAATCAATTTTTTTTATTTTTTTTACATCCCGGACAAAAAACAAGATCTGTTTTTTTTTTTTTTTTTTTGAATGGGGTGTTGCCTCCCAACACTTGAACCCTCCCCAAACCATCCACCTTGTCAACACCCCCCCGGAAAACCACGTACGGAGGGCCTAAAGTCCATACGTACGGTCGTATGGTAGTATGGACGGGTCGTCCCCGTACAAGGTGCGTACACTGCCTATGGGCGATGTGTTCGCGCTTCTTATTTCTTGATCTTTGTTTTCACAGATAAAGTTTTATTGTTCCAAAGGCGCATTATAGAGACTCGCAATAGACGACAAAAGGTGTCACTCCACGAGCGTATGCGCCGTCTGCCACCACACATAGTGGATGACCCTGACATATCACAATCGCACGAGATCGAAGCCAGCATTGACCTCGAAAGCGTAGAGAAAGATATCCAAACAGTGATAACCGACCTGAGCAACGCTCGCACAGTGATATCGACTTCCTATTGATGGATGCGAACGATTGTGTCGTCCTTGAGGAAAAAAAACATAGGATTGGATAAGGCTTTGTGTCTAATCCGCGAGCAACATTTACAGCGTGAGGACGAAAAGGGTGGTGCGCTTTTCCCTCACACATCAACGCAATGTTTTGTTGTGGAGGCCGACAACCACGGTGGGACAGAAGTCAATCTCGGTTTTTCGTTGCCACACGTTGCGGCGTCCCTTTTAGGAAGCACGACGCAAACGCCCAACTCGTTGGGTTCATCCCAAGCCAATTCAGGGCGGTGTGCCTCAGTAACATCTCTCGGTGCTGGCCATGACGATAATCTGAAATCCGGTCGATGTGACGGGGAACATTGTACCGATGTGAATAAGTGAAAAAATTTTGCCTGTGCCCCCCCCCCCCCCCCCCCCGCTTGAACTTTGTTGCAAATTCAACGAGTAAAGATTGAAAATAGTACTATCATTTGTTTTGAATCCCTCGAGCCAGTGCAGGACTAGGGCCTATTTTTTTCTGGGTCATCGAAGTTTTCACAGTGCATCATGGACAAATCTCGTATTATGTTTTTGCTTATGCTTGCTATCGCACTTATATGCCATCCTTTGCATTATACAAACTTGTTGCTTTCCTCTTACGTCGTTGTTATTCGTGAACTGCAGCGATTTCGTGGCGCGGGCCTCATCACCCAATAATGATGTGCTCTCCTTTGTTTTTTCGTTGTTACCACTCCATAAAACTTTGTAACGGTGATACCGTTTATTATTACGAGTCCATGATGCTTGTAACACAAAAAGTTGACGGCGTGCCAAAATACAAAAACAGGGACAAATTGGAACAATAACATTTCATTGTTAGCGTCGACGAGAACCAAGTGCTCAAATTAACAACTTAGATGTACATTCATAATCATGTCGTGGAACACATTCGAGTGTTCGTGTCAAAAGCAACAACACACTTTAATAGCCTTGTACTCCGGTCAGTCGTCGGTGATAAAATGTATGACGCTATGTATCCTCTTGTCTATCGCCTCCTCGAAACACACTATGCCACTGTCGTTCAAGACGGTTTCTAGAGGCCTTTCATATTTGCGCCATATTCTGTTTGCAATGACGAAGCTTTTTCAGGATATTTCTTTCCCTGTTTTAGGAATCGGCGCTAGCTTCCGCCGCAGTTGTTGCAGATAGGGTTGCCGCTACAGTGTCAAAGAGCAGATATGACCTCAAGCAGGTAACGACGAAAATAACGACGACATGGAATACGGTCGTCGAGCAAGACGTAGAGGAGTATTGTGTGGGCGAGGCGGTGTAGGACCAGGGTCAGGTAGGCGCATTCTGCGCCATCGGCAGGTGGTCGTCGCGGCACGTCGTCCGGGGCCCCTTCCCCCGCAAATGCATGCGGACTAGATTCGGGCGGCATGGCCACATTTGGCGTTCTTGGTTGAAACCACGGTTGCGTACGTGGGAGAGGAGGACCGCATGAATGAGTCTTTGCATACCCTCTTAGGGGACAATCGTCTTGGGTGCAGCGGCTAATAGATACGCGGGGTACATAGAGTTCGCGAATCTCTGCGGCTACAGTCGGCGCCAGAGATTACCACCGAAATTTGAGGCGGCTATGCGTATGCGATAGTCTAATTTGCCTGACGAGGATTGCGTTCGGTTTATTCCGGATCCACGTGCTCCACCAAAAAATGATGACCCTCGATCTGGCTAGGTGGAGGTTAGGACGCGGAGAGAGAGAGAGAGAGAGAGAGAGAGAGAGAGAGAGAGAGAGAGAGAGAGAGAGAGAGAGAGAGAGAGAGAGAGAGAGAGAGAGAGATGCAGCGGTGGTACTGTGGTACACGTAGGGATGATCGATGTTGTTGGCATTGCGAATCTTTTATGGATTGACTATCTGTCCCAACTATCACTATGAATCATCTCTCTTTCTCTCTCTCTCTCTTTTATATATATATATATATATATAAAACACACACATACACACATACACACATACACATATACACAAATATACACAATAAAAATCAATGTGGAATATTTCAATAATCTATGAATTTTTCTCTCTCTCTCATATGTATATATACAAAATGCAAGCCGAAATGCAGCATACGCAAATATTGTGACACATGTAGCGAAGAAATCTCTACAATTCAAAACTGCAACAAAGAAAATGCAGCATATGGAAAGATTGTGACGCACGTAATGAACAATAAACACGAAATAGAAATCAATCTCGAATTGTATACGACGAGCATCTCATTTCTCATCCACATGGCGCAATCACTCCCGCACAACGGGCTCCTCCTGCAAAAGCATGGCGCCATCGAACTGAAGGCGGTTAGCGCCCTCCTTGCTGTCGGAGTCCAATGGCATTTCATCCTCAGACGAGTCATCGTCGCTTCCCCCTGAAAACAACATTTGAACACCTTCGGCTGCGTTACCCTCCGCTACGTTCTCACCAGCAACCGGGAGTCCAAAATATCAGGCAGGCAGTGCAGCCACAATCGGAAGTCAAGATACCGGGCCAAATCGTGCTCATCTGTCCGCGTTCTGAAGGGAAACGTAGTTCGGCTTTGCTCACCCTATCGATCGAAGTGGTTTGAAGAGAGCCGAGGAGAAGGGAGCTTACCTATTGACAAATGCGGGGTTCATCAAGATGAATGGATGTGGAGTAGAGAGAGTGAACGGACGGGTTGGTCACAACTAATCGAGTGAACAGGCGGACTGTTCACAACCAATCGGGTATATCGAGTGAGTATGATGTATGCAGTTGTTTGCAGTTAATCAAATAAGCGGATGGGTTGTGCGGTAGGCTTGCACCGTACTGTAGGAAGTAGCCTTTGGAGAGGAAGAGGCGTTATTTGGTCCGAGTAGTGGAGGCTAGAGGAGCGAGATTAAGCAAGCGACAGAGCGGGCGCAGGCATGTGAGAGAGGGAAGGACTAAGATGTATCAGCCCACATTAGTAAACTGCATAGGCAACATCGACATACACCCCGGTACTTGCTGTCAGTGGCCACGACTTGCGTTCAACTGACTATAGGATCGAAGTTGAAGTGCTTAAAAGAGGAAGAACGACTGTTGCACAACTTCTGTTGACTTGTTGCTATTGTTAGACTCCACCGTTGTTTGTCAACTTTCCGACACTTTCTCGTGATGCAACTACTGTGCCTTAGTTGAGCACACCGAATTCTTGATGTGCTACGCATTGCAGCTCTTGCTGTGTTTTCATCTTGTACATTATTGAGGGCGCCAAACATTTCATTGGAGCGAGGGCGGCGAGAATCCAACAACAGAAGTGCTGACTTACTTGTTGGTTGACGTGTTGCACCAGCATAACCAACTAGATCAAGTTATTGAGTCACTTCGGAGGTAGAGGGGACTGTGATCTTAACCTCGGCCCGTATCCTGAGTTGCGGCCAGTGCGTTTTGGGTCAACGAACACGACCGAGTGATTGAGTCGTTTAGAAGCGAGTTATCACTGCGACTTGAAGGATCGTCTAGGAGAAGTTACCCTACTCATTGACCATCCTTTTGGCCATCTTTGTGGCATCTGACTGAGGTTCGGCGGTTTTTGCTGCGATTTGGCCACCATTGAGGGGCCGTCAGGCGAATCAAGGAACCAAGGCCCTCTTGTGCGAGTCTGAGAGCACCTCTCCTGGATCTGAGAGACTTAATGTTTTCTTCTTCTGCCCTTCTTACTCTAAGTCTAGCCTATTGGTTCTGAGAGGAGGGCGTCAGGTGGGATTGCAACCCGTAGGACCGCATCAAGGCTCTGTGGGGAGTTCGACCACCGATTGCGGGAGCTTTGTCGGAACGAGGTTCTGGAGGCCGGGAACTGATAGGTATACTTCTCTATCTGTATGAACCCACCACACCCCTGTTTGACTATCCCCCTCTAGTTTGACTGTTGTATGCATGTGTTCCCTTATGACTTTGCTTTCTTTTCAGGACCTAATCAGACTGAATGAAAATAACACGCGCGAAAAACTTAAGTCTCTTCTTTATTTCGACTGAAAAAAAAACAAATTAAGGGATGAACTAGTGGAAGGTGGGAGGAAGGCAAATTTGCTTGAGTTTGGTCGGGTCAATCAAGGACTGGGCATTGTTTCTAAGCTCAATGGTCCAGGGCTATGTTTATTTGGTTGTTTTCTGAAGGACCAAACATTGTTTCTAAGTTGAATGACCTAGTTGGTATGTTTATTTCCGAGGGTTTGCCTGATTGATCTCTGGGACCAAGCATTGTTTCTAAGTGAATGACTTGGTCTGTCTGTTTTTTAGGGGGGGTCTGACTACAGTTGGGCTAAGGGATCCAACTTCATGCTTTGAATGGTTTTGAGGATAGGTTGAACATTGTTTCTAAGCTGAATAGTTCAACCTCTTGTTTTATTTATGAAGAGGATTTCTGGTGTACGGCCAAGCATTATTTCTAAGCATAATGGTTTAGCCTGAATCCATGCACACAAGTATAAATTCAGTATAACGAAAAATACTTTATGTATAAATTGCATGTGAGCTGACAGCTGGACATTGTTTCTAAGATGAATGGTTTAACACTAAGCCWTATMACTAAGAAGAGAAGGAAAACCAAAGAATAACGAAAAATACTTTATGTATAAATTGCATGTGAGCTGACAGCTGGACATTGTTTCTAAGATGAATGGTYYAACACTAAGCCATATCACTAAGAAGAGAAGGAAAACCAAAGAATATAATTGAAAGTAATCTGGGCAAGTTGAGCATTGCTTCTAAGTTGAATGACTAAGTCCCCTGCCCATATTGTTTTTCGTTTTTGATAACAAAATATGAAAATTATTAAATTTTGGATATTAAACAGTTCAAGGCAACTAGACATTGTTTGTAAGCTGAATGGTTTAGTCATATGTCCAAAGAAGAGGGAAGTCATTGTGCAATCTGTTCGTGTATATCTTAAGGCATTCTAGACATTGTTTCTAAGCTGAATGGTCTAGCACCTTGCCATATGTAAGTTGGGTACAATGGATAAATTATCTGAGAGTTCCACAAATTAATCTATGAGGATTTAACTTGGGGAGTGGTGAGAGTACTTTGACCGTGTATGTGATTGAGTGAGATCACTACTTAGTCTGAGTTTCTGTTTGATAGGTAGTTGTTTTAGTTTCTCGTCACGTACTAGAGCCATAGGATTTAATTTCAATTCCTACATTTTATGAGCTAAATTTATTTTACTTAGGTCAATTTCTGCATTTTCTGGATCTTTTGTTAAACTTGGTGTTGTATAAATCTTGGTAAGTCACTTTCTCTATACGAAGCGATGCCGAAATTTCTAAAAAATCAAGGAGTTGGTCAGAATTTGACTTTTCAAAGTTCAAGTTGTCTAAATTTTATACATGGTTTAGTAAAAATATAAAAAGTCTCATTTTTCTAAATTTTTACTAGTTTAGGGAGTTAGACGAAATTGGACTTTGGAAAATTAAAGTTATTTCTAGATTTTTGGACTTAGCTTTGTATAAATTTTGGAAAGCTACTTCCTCTAAGGGAAGCGCTGCCGAAATTTTTACAAATCTAAGGAGTTAGTTAAATTTTGTCTTGGTTGAAATCAAGTCTTAGAGTTCTTATCTGACTTAGTATAAATGTGGGAAGTCTACTTTTATAAAGGAGATTCTGCCCAAATTTTTATTAACTTAGGGAGTTAGAGAAAAATTGACTTTTCAAAGTAGGATATTGTTTTAGTTTTATATCGAAGTTAGTATAAATTATGAAAAAATATTTTTCCTACGGGAAGCGTTGCCGATTTTTTTTTAATTTAGAGGAGATAGATTATAATTTGATAGGTGACAATACTGACAATACACTCTGTATGGAGGAGATTCTGCCAAAGGTCTACCTTTCTTTGGACACTGCCTTAGGGGTAGACTTAGACTTAGTTGACAGACAACTTTGAGCAAGGCTGTGCTATGAAGATTTATTCCCCATACACTGATGATTTAACTTGGGCATTGACCTGTCTTATGGTACAGGATACTACAGGTCCCTTCGATCATTCTGACTCAAAATTGGGCTAGATTCAACTTTATCCCACAATGATCGTCTTCTGTTATCACTGATAACAAGTCGGTTGCTGATTCGTCGGTCTACGACTCAACTGCAATCCATTCTCGTTACCCAACCTAAAAGGCTTTAGCCCTGATGGTTTTATTGTTTTATTAAGGTTTTCAGATGAACTTTTATTGAATGGTCATTTAACAAAGATACTAAGTATTTATTTTGGAAGGTTGGACAAAGGTTGGGGCTTGCATGGCTAAAGCAAGGGGTATGAGTATAGAGAAAGGTTGAAGTTGACTTCGTGTAGTGTGTGGACTGTTGGTTGATTCCTTGATGTGATTGTAGGTATGTTTGTGATTCGAACTTTGAATTTGACTATTTGCGATTACGCACATACATATGGTTGAGAGGAGCCCCACTATGACTGTGAGAAGTGATCGTCTTATTTTAAATAAACCTCATTTATATATGTACATACCTATACTTGAGTGTTCGCATGGCCTATAGTGCCCACACTTAAGGGTTTAATTGGGGCTGAGATTGGGAGAGGAAAGGAGACTCCCCTCTTTTACCATTTTTTTGCTTCTTAAAGTTTTTTGATCGAACGTTGGTCTTGGGCCTGGATTCGAGGTCCTTGTTCAGGACATCCCAGGTCCTAGGCTCTGCGCGGAAGGGATCACCTCCCGAGCAGAGCCTATTTGCCCTGCCCACCAGGACACTCAGCCTAAGGGTCGGCGGTGCCACGGGGGCCGATCCTTCAGTCGTGCAATATCGTGAGGGGCTCGGCCCTCACGATACTTCAAGATTGACACTTGAGTGTCATAAGCGGTACTTAGATCTACGAAGGACCACTTAATTATGGACACTACATAGTACGTCGTCATTGTGACTGCTTGCGCATTCATGCATTGGTAGTCGATATGAAAAGACACTACAACCGCGCGTTTTTATACTAAGTCTTGCGCACGATGCCTATCCGATTTTCGCATTGGAAGGTTATGAGATGGTTACTAAAGGGACTAGGATTGTGTTGTATTGTTTTGTGTTTGTATTGTTTCGTGTGTGTGCGTGTGTTTTAGTTTTATGTTTTAAAGTGTAATGTAACACGTGGTATGTGAGATAACGTCATAGCCGACCCACGACGAGTCACGCTTGGGACTTCAGTCCCCTAATGTGTCGGTTCGCGTGAGGGTCCGATAGAGGCGTAAGACCGCGGATACCCCCTATGCTGCAGCGAACGAGAAAACGCCCTCCGTTGGTCCACCTCTGCGATTGCAACTGATTAGTTTTCGTATTGTGGACTGGTAGCTCGACGGGGATACGCCCACCGAAGGGAGGCGACAACTCCCGCATGTGGAGGTAGGTTGTACCTCTCGTTGGCCCTATCCTGTCATAGGGGTTGGCGAGAGGTATGGTTGACGCACTCGTCCGGAGCGGCTTGCGGAAGCTCCATGTGTGTTGCGACGAGGTGGACCAACTCCTACGTGACGCGGTCGGGAGGGTCCCGCACTACGTGGGACCGATGCGCTCGACATCGTTAATAATATCTAGAAAGCCCAGCATCAGACGGTACAACAGGCAAATAAGCATCACAAACCGTCGATGTTTGCTGTTCGTGATCTTGTCTGGGTCAAGTCAAAGGAATTTCTTCCCGAAGAGAACTTCTCAGAAGTTGTTACCTTCTTATAGAGGGTCATGAAAGATCTTAAATGTCGTAGGAGACACAGAGGGTCCCCCCTACACCATTGACATTCCGCTGCGCTTACATACATACCCGATATTTCACGCATCCAAGTTGTTGCCTTACGTCATTAATGATCGGTTCCCTTCATGCAGACCGATGATCCCTCCTGATAAGGATGAAAGATATGGCATTGATCGTATCCTAGAGGAAGATGTCTATAGAACAGGAAGAAGCGGTAGACCACAACAACATTACAAGGTTTGGTTCGCGTACCGGGAATCAAGTAGGGATGAAATGATGAGACTGTACCTCATATTGTGTCTTACTATTAGTGTGTCAGGAAGGGCATTAACACAATAGACAGGTAAATATTAGATCTTTCTCAGAGGACCTCGAAATTATGCTCACAAAAGGATTTCACAATGTACCAGAGTCCCACGTCCCAGTCGCAGGTTCCAGTCCTGAGTCCGAGGTCCTAAACCCAAATCCAAGTCCATGTTCTATTAGTGGTTCCAAGTTCCAACCACTTGTACAATGTGCACGAATACTCTAGAAGAATATTTTTTATTTGTACCATGATTGCAGAGGCCTAGGTGAGCTCGTTAAGGAGGTTTTTTCTGTTTGCTTCAGTGACATAATAGGATTTGCTCGCTAGCAGGAACGGTACAACGAGGCCCAACCGCACTCCCACTGACTGGCTCGGTAAGATCGAGGTAGGCGAGGGAAACCCATGGTGATAACATCTCTGCATGGCCTGGGGTCACCCCCCTCGGATGCGTCCACGTGGAGCAAGGGAAAACGTGACACCTGAAGGAAACACAGGCAAAGAAAACTTGCAGGCCGGTGAAGGAACGGTGTAGGAGGGCAGGAAAGGTGACTTGGGTGACATCACCAATGAGAGGCAAGGTAACATGGAGGATGCAGCATGACGAAAAGAGACCTGTCAAAGGAAGACAGAAGTGGAGAGAGGGGGTCGTACTAAGGGGCTGGTGCCAAGAGAAGCCGACCGGAAGAATAGGAGACGAACAAGGGCAATCTTGGGTGACTAGGAGCGTTAAGGAGAGCATAAGCAGATGGCGAGGATGACAACCACCCTTGCAAGGTGGCTGGTGAGACCAATCCTGGCCGGCGCACCCGCTCTCCCATTGACCAATCCCTCCCCGGTCCCTTACCCTACACCCGCTGATTATCACCTTCACCTGTCCCGTCAACACGCAAGCTATTATTTGAAATTGAGCCTGCGGTTGATCTATGCTATCGATCAGCCAACCATGCCTTTCTGTATGTGAAAGCGGAACACAAACCGAAATATCTTATGCACGTTACCAAATAAGACTAATACAACACTGATACAACCGTTCGATTAGTCAGTGCTCTCTGCACCAGCCGGGGTGCATTACTCCACAGATTAAGAATTTGATGCAAAACGACGCAAACACAACCACAACGTTGTTGCATTGACCATTCAGATGGCTTATGATCGCAAGGGGATGATGAGAAGAAAATATGGGAGGAAAAGTGGAGGAGTGACGAGAAAAAGGCAACTCCCCCCACCGACCAAGGAAAGACCACCGATGACGACCCAAACAGAATGGGATTCAGTTCCCCACGATCCCCCGCCCCTCCCTCCTAAATCCCTCCCGCCATGCATGGAAGGGAGTCAAATGGACAGGCAGCGGCAAGAGCGTCTGGCCAGACCACCCCCACAAACGGTAAGTGTCTGGGTCAATAGTCACGCAGATGTTGGGCGAGGCGGTGACCATGCACAGGGGGAAGGGGGAGACCGCAATAATGCCAGGCCTGGGGGGATCAGTGGCCTGTACAGGGAGATGCTTTGCCCAAGGCGCACACCTTTCCCCCCGGAACCGCCCCCTCCGGAAGTGGAGGAATGGCCACCCTGGATCTCTATGGAGTCCGCAACATCCTCACTATCACCACCACCATCATCATCATCATCATCATCATCATCATCAACCCATAATAACAAACACACTGACTTCGGGCAGGAAGCGCCTTGCGACGTCCAAGCCCTCATGCAAGCCCTTGCTGCGGCAGGGACAAAGCAGACTGAGGAAGCAGTCACTTTGAATGCCATTGGACTGATGAAAGCACATTTCATTCAAAAGCTCCATAGCTGCCCGGAAAAAGAATACATTGAAAAAGATGGGTACATCTATCCCCACTCCATTTTCCCCTCCAGGCGATGGCGAACAAGAATCAAATCTACTGCCATAATGTTGTGCAGTGTATCTTCCCCCAAGATGCAGGGGCCTCATCCATCGACGACAAACTGCGTTGGGTGCAGGGGAAATTGAGGAGTCGGTGAGGACCACCAAAACAGACAACCAAGCGGTGAATGATCACGTTTTGGTGGAAACAGCTGTACCAAGCAAACTCACAGTCATAACTATCCACCCGAATGACAGGATGAACCTGATGAAGATGCAGTCCTTGGAATACAAAAATCATCAGGTTAAAGTTCACCCATGGCAACACCCCTCACCACGGACCAGTGTAGGGAGCATCTAATGAAAAATCACTTCTGGTTGAATTCCGATTCGCCCCATTTGCTGTGCAAGGAGCGATTTTGGCCGACTTGCACCAGATCGCCCCGGTACTTGGCTATATCACTGACCAACCGTCGTTCCTCCCTAAGCGAGACAATACCTTGCTCGTGGCCGTGGACTGGATGCTTCTAAGGGATTCCGGGTAAGTGGACAATGGTCCTTCCACCAGGATGGGAGAACACACACAGTGCAAGTCAACCACCCTCAGGACCCCTGGTGCTACACATGTAAGACCAAAGGACACCTGTGTACAGAGTTCCAATGCCCAAACATGAGGGGACGGCACATGAAGGGGCTGGTGAAGCCCCATCCGCAAGGACCGGGCCGATGGGTCCCTAAAGACCCGGCCTTTAAAGGATGGGTGTTCAAGCGCCACTCAATCAAGCAACCGGGACCTGGGCATGGGAAGGGGAAGGACGACCCGGACGATCCCCAACTAACATCACACTGCCACGACCAAATGCTTATCTAACACAACCAAGTCCTTAGAATGACCCAATCGGGGGGGGGGGAGGGGCCACAAAAAAGACAGGGAGGACGAATGTGACCGGACAAAACTGCAAAGGCAAGGAATGGGCAGTCAAAGACTTTTTTTTTTTTTTTTTTTTTTAAAGGGCCCAGTGCCCAATTACCAATACAAAGATTGAGGCCGGGGTCCTCACAGTCGACCCGGAGTGACCAAACCAAATTTGCTGAGAACCGGGCTCAGCGTCCCTCATATGATGATAAAGATGATGATGATGATGATGATGATGATGATGAACTTCTGCTGAGAACTAGGTAAGTGCCTCTTCACCCTTACAAGGCGCCAGATCCTCATGATTAGTAAGCACATCACTAGCTTTCTAACATAAATCATTTTGTCTATCCAAACCAAGACACTGACACAAGACAATTATTTGGGGGGGGAAATAAATCAGGGAATTCAGAGAAGGGTCGTAAGGGAATCCAGGGATCTACAGTGGTTCAGTCATTAAAGACCAGTCGATAGTTCTTCTTCAGTGGAGCTTGAGTCTGTGAGGAACCACCTTCCCAGATTACCTTCCCCAGCCTCCCACCCTGGTCAATTCCAAACCAACTTTTATTAAAAAAAAAATTGTGACGTCATATCTCCTTGAAATCCGAGAGAAACTGGATACGATCTTTTACTTGATCCCATTTGATAGTTGTATCAGTTTGAATCTGGTGTTTGATGGTTTCAGTGAATTATGGTCCATCCAAACGAGCACTTTCCATTTCAAAGGTACATCTCCTTGTCCATATTGCCCAGATGATTGCTCGCCTACTTACTTGGAATATATTATAGGTAAAGGCATCCACTTGGACCGGATGCCATGAGCCCAACAGTAGGGCTTTCCATTCCCAAGGCCAAGGAAGGGAGGTTTCTAATTGGCTCAAAATCCTATCCCACCATCTCAACAACCAGATTGACCCCGGACATTGGAGAAAAATGTGCTCAATAGTTTCTGGGATAAGCTTGGAAGGGAAGGCTGATTTATAAAACTTACACCATGGAAGGGCAATACCTTTCTGTTCAAGGGAAGTTTTATTAATAATCCAGTAATTCGTAGGAAGACACCTATGAGATATCTGCCACTGAAGAGAAACTATTTTGGCAGGTTTAGATTTGGAGGCAGAAAACCAATTAACCCTTCTCAACTCATCTTTATAGATGCTAAGATGTTTTTGCCATCTTTCCTCAATACAGTCCTTGAGATTAACTCTCGGTCGGAGCATCCTATACGAAGCTTTGACTGTGAGAGTGTGTAATTTCCTAGGATGCCGAGGTGCACGGTTCCCAGGAGGAGACCAACTCCAATAAATAGGATCAAATGAGAGATGGGAGATAGGGGTATCTGGTTTAAAAGTCAGCCATTGATCATAAGATTTTAAAACTCGAATCCTAAACAGCTGGTCACATGAACACCATCTAACTTCATCTTTAAGATTCTGATTAATGAAGCCATCCTCTTGGACATAAAAAGTGAAAATAAGAATTTGATTTGGGTTATAAATCTCAATAATATTCCCGACAACACCTTTTTGGTTGTGAAAGGCCACCCAGTCATTCGTAAGAAGCTTGGGCCCCTTCCTAAGGATTCTAACCCATTCAAGAGGAATTAAATCTATTATTTTATCTAGGGCCTCAGTTTGATGATGACTGTATTTCAGACGCTCCTGCAGGTCAGAGAAGGAATGTCAATCCCTTCTAACTTGGTTCCATAGATCTCTGACTCGTAATACCCCCCTTTTAATCCAACCATTCCAAGGGGTATTCATGCAATGCAACATACATCCAAAAACATCCCTGATAAGGGTGTTGTTAAAAAGAGGCTGTTGACAAACTTCCTCCCATCTATCCGGAAAACCTTTGTCTGGGATAGGCAACTTTCTCCAATTCTTTAGAAGGTTTACCCAGAAAGGGTCCCGCCCCAGGTCCCTTCGGATAGCCTCCCTTTCAGAAATATTTTCTAGATCTTGGTCCCCACGAGAGCCTCTAGGCAAAGTCCATGCACGGTTTTCCAGCCACATAAGGGGTCTATATGATCATGCACTGGAGGGGCTAACCTTTTTATCTGTTCAAAAGCAAGAGAGGACCAAGGGGTAGTGGGATAAAAAATGAGTCATTTAATCCATTGAAGGGAAAGAGCCATGACTTGGGTTTTGGGATCAATGATCCCGAAACCCCCTTTTGTTTTAGGTTGAATGATGGAAAGCCATGCCACCCTGCTAATGACATTAAGTTTTTCATGATTTCCACGCCACAGAAAGACCAGTACTTGTCTTTTAAGAAGCTTGAGATTGTTTTTGTCCAAGGCCCAAAAGACTGATTTATACCATATCGAGGTTAGGATGACATTATTAATTATTAGAGTTCTACCAAAGAGGGAAGTATGTTTCTCCTTCCATGAGACCATTTTCAACCCTGCTTGTTGTAAGATCCCCTCATTGGAGGAGGTGGGTCTACCAGAGACTGAGAGGGATATTCCTAAGACTCTAATGGGTTTGTTATGGGGGACCTATTTAATGCGGGGAAGTTCAGGGGATCTCACACCTTGATGATGGATCCACCAGCCTAGTGTCTTATTCCCCCAGTTGACTCGCATATCAGAAAGTTTACAAAATTTGTCCATTATTCTCTTAATGGCTTCTAAGCTATCATGTGAGGCGTCAACCATAACAGATAGATCATCTGCAAAGAGGGAGTAAACGGGGATTGCTTCCTCAGGAATACAGGAAACCCGAATACGTCTAATGTCTTTGTGATCTCTTATGTTGGCCGCTAGGGCCTCCATAATGATAACGAAGAGAAGCGGTGCGATAGGGTCGCCCTGCCTGACTGATCTCTGAAGTGTAATGGGGGGTGCCACATTTCCATTAATCATTACCCTTGTTGTGGCATTCTGATGCAAAATATTAATCAATCTCCTAAAGTGTGGCCCAAAGTTAAACTTCTCCAAACATTTGTCTAGAAAAAGTCAGTCCACATGATCATACGCTTTCTCAAAATCGATAAATATGAATGTCGCATTATGCTTTGACTGACGAGAGAGCTTAATAAGCTCATTAACTAACAAAATATTATCATGAATATTTCTAACTTGGATAAACCCGGATTGTAGGGGATGAATAATGTCTGCAATGACTTTATTTAGGTGATTTGTGAGGGCTTTCGAGATCAACTTATAAACCACAGTTAGAAGTGTGGTAGGCCTATAATTTCTAATGTTAAACTTATCTCCTTTCTTATAGAGTAACGTCAACACTCCTTGCCCTACTATCTCCCCCATATCACCTGATTCCCATACAGCCTGATAAAATTCCATAAGGTCTTGGGATATAAAATCCCACAATACTTCCCAAAGTTTGTAATTTTTAACCTCCGGCATTTTCATTTTCTAAAATCCCTCATTAGTGTTTGTGTAGTATCGTATGGATTCTAGAGTGATCGATGCCCTTTATAACAAGGATAAGACTTGGAAGACAGTGAGAAGGAATGCGGACCTTGAGATCAGATCCTGGAATATAAACGGTCTGGCGTCTGCCAAGCCTCAAAAAAGAAATGCCATTCTGGACCAATTGAAAGGTATAGGTAGAAAGTTGTGGCCGGATATCATTTGTGTTTAAGAAACTCACCTTATGGATTCAAATCAGCATAATTTATGGCATAAACAAATCTAGCCCTATAACGCCTTTAGGGCCCATGCCCCCCGTCCTGGGAGTGCGGGAGTGACGATTTGGATACCTCCTGGATCTAAGATTGAACCGGTCTATTGGGAGGCGGATAAGAAAAAGGGCAGGTGGGTATATTTGTTGACTATGTTGGAATTAGAAATAATCAGCATCCTCTGTGTTTATGGCCCCAATGAAGTGGGGGAACGACATCGTTTCCTAGAGTCCCTTCCTCTTATTCTACCGGTAGGAATCCCAGTTATCATAGCAGGGGATTTTAACGCCGCTCCAGATAAGGCTCTTGATAGATGGAATATTCATAATCCTTGTCCTGCTTATGTGGACACAGATGAAATTATGATGTCCAATTTCCTTAGTAATTCAAATATTTTTGACTCCTTTCGACGCCTGAATCCATCCCAACGATCTTATACTTGTTTTCAAAGGAATCAGGTTTGGGTTTCCACCAAGTCTCGCATAGACCTTATCCTTCTGTAAGAGAATGTAGAAGGTGCGCTCCAGGTTGCAGAAATCTTTCCACGAAGCCCCCTCAATGGACTGGACCACGCTATGTGTATTGTCATCCTATCCTTTGGTAAAAAACCAAATCAAGCACGAGGATTTTATAAACTTAATACAACACACCTTAAGATTAATGCCTTTAGATCCTTTCTCAAGGACGTATGGTCCTTCTGGAGGGAAAAGAGGGTCACTTTGGGTAATGTTATAAGTTGGTTCAACAATGGGCTGTTGTTTTTAAGTCATAAGTGCAACGAGTATTCTAAAGCTCTGGCTTTGGAAAGACATGCTTCTGAGACTAGTTTATATCAACGTATTTAACAATTACAACAATCAGAAGAGGTCGAAAGTAATCCTGAAATGTTGAGAGAAACCGCCAGGGAGCTACAAGACTTAGAAGCTCGGTTACTTACCTTTATGAAGTATAGGTGGCAAGGCTTGAGGGTCCGAGGGATAATACATAAACAGCAGACGGAAGGAGCTATGGACGCGAGATTCTTTGCTATAGCTAAAGTCCGTACAGGGAGATCAGTCATAGAAGCTTTTGCACATCCCCAACAACTAAATAGGCCGCTGGAAACATCAACAGCAGGATGTACAAAAATTGCCAGAGATTTTTTTAAGGATCTTTTTCGGTCAGGAACTATTGGCATCCCGCAGGATCAACGCATTAAGGAAATAGAGGACTTCCTCTCTCCCTTAACAAAGTCAATCACTTCACATCAGAGAGAACAATTGGAAAAACCTATGACAAAAGATGAAATCTGGACTGCCCTTTTATTGATGGAAGAAGTCAAAGACAAAAGTGATGATAGGGACAAAGAAAATGACAAGAGGAGAAAAAGAGCGACAGGAAGAGAGACAGAGGGTGCTTGAAAAAAACAGAGTGCGAGGAAATGAGGAAAAGAGAGAGAGAGAAAAGGAAAAAGAATTGGAAAGACAAATGGCACACAGAGAAAGAGCGAAAGAAGCAGAAAAAGAAAAAAAAAAAGAAACAGAAAAAGAAGAAAAAGAAATTGAGAGAGAGAAACAAAGAGAGAAAGAGAGGGAGAAAGAGAGGGAGAAAGAGAGGGAGAAAGAAAGGGTGAAGGAAAGGGAGACAAAACGAGAGAAAGAACTGGGAAAATAGAGGGAGGAGGAACACAACGAAAAGGTAGCCCAAAATGAAAAACAGACTGACAAAGGGGAGGAAAACAATGGACAGGTGGACGCCTCCCCCCCTGCCTTTCCCTCAGCCAGGGGCCAGCACCAGGCTGACCAACCCCTCCTCCCCCCCTTCCCCCTCCCAAGGCTCGTGCTCACAGTATTCGACCCTCCGCTATGGTAAACAGAAAAGGGACATACCCGGGGGTGCACACCTCTATAGCAAAAAGGAACACCGATGACTGGGACAGGGCTGAGCACTGCCAAAAAACCCTGGAATACTGGAGGGATAAGACAACTACCTTGACAGAAGCCCAGCCGGGTCAGCCGAACGACACACAAACAGACATGGAAGGGGTGATCAAGGCAACAAAAAACCCAATGGGCCATCTCCCAATGGACAAGTCGGGTCCTCCTCCTGCGTCTCAGAGACTCAGACTGAGGACTCGATTGTACCCCGTACTCACCACAATGGTCACATTATGGGGACTCTGTTACCAATGCAGCAACCCCTGGGCATGCCTCCCGTCCCAATAATTGCAATCCTCCCAGAGTTGGCTGCAAGACTACAAGCCCGGGCTGCGGCGGACATAAATGCAATCCTCGCCCATCCCCACCCCCTCCCAACAAGGGAGGCTTCACCCCCTCCCCCGGGAACGGAGGTGGACATGACAACAAAGGGTGAAAATCAGGGGAGCCCCTAGATCGAAAAGGAGGGCAATACGAGTTACAGAACACTCAGGAAACCTTCCAAAGACAAACGGGTTCGAGCAAGACTGAAGGGCATAACCGACACCATACTCATACATCTGCTGAGAATGTCCAACATGGGGGACCACTCCCTCATCCCCCCGCTGCATTGGGAGAAGCTTAGAAGAGCTTTCATGAGTATAAATCGGTCAAGCACCTCTTGGATGCTGCCCCGGACCCTGCAGCCGTGGCTGCACAGATTACTGCAACTGTCCATGCCCTCTTCGACAAAATTACATAGAAACCTAGGAATGATCTGCCGCAGCACCATCAATGCTACAAGCCCCTGCTGGAGGATATCTCTGGAACACGACACCAGGGCGACCTGTCCTATGAAGGTCTTCAGTGGCCGGAGATAACAATACACGAATTGGGAAGCACAATGGGCACATTGCCTATGAGGGGGGCGCTGGTCCTGACAGGAGGAGATGACTATGTGCCTCAACACTTGCTCAGACCTCTTTTGCAAATTCAAGAAATGCCCCCAACAACAATGTCGGCAATAGTAACCCGCCACACCCTCCCTGCTCGGTCTGAATCTGAATCCGACTTTGAATCCGATTCCGAATCAGGCTCCTCAGAGATCTCATCATCAGCCGACCGGACCATACACCACGGAGGGAGCCAGTCCTCTGACTCAGCATCAGACTTTGACTGGGACCTCCCTCTGCTGAGGAGCACAACCATACAGCCAAAATTGCCCTTGCAGCAAACGAACGATTGTCCCACCACAACTCTGTCATTGACCATTGGGGAAACAAAGACAAGACAACCTCCTAAATGGATCTTATTCAGCGATTGCTTGTCCTCATCTGCAGCGACTATCCCAAGGGAGGCGCCGGGTTGTTGAGCCCCGGCCCCGGGGCCCCGGCGGGGGTCCCGGTGGCCGGGGGTCGGCACCCCTGGCCCCGGCAAAAAAAAAAATAATAATAATAAAAAAAATCAAAAAAAAAATCAAAAAAAAAA
>BFEA01000420.1:1229567-1241642 GCA_003427395.1 Chara braunii | reverse complement strand
AAAAAAAAAAAAAAAAAAAAAAACTATCGCCTATAACTCTTTTGCCGGTCCCATACAAAATTGTGGCTAAAGCATGGGCAAACAGACTGCGACCGACCTTGCCACACCTAATACACCCCGATCAGTCTGGTTTCATGCCATACCGAAACATTATGCCGGTCAACGAGACAATCCGTTACGCGTGACAACGAAAGGCCGATGCAGCCATCCTCTTTATCGATTTTGAAAAGGCGTACGACCATGTTGACTGGAATTTTCTGGACCTATCTTTGAATAAAATGCAATTTGGCCCACATTTCTGTAAATGGGTCAGCATTTTCCATAGAACAGCTAGCACTAATATTATGCTCACCGGTCATCTCGTGGCCCCGTTTCGTCTTCAGTTGTCCGTGAGACAAGGGCACCTCATTGACCCCATGCTATTTGTCCTTGTCATGGAGGCCCTAGCGACGATGATAAGAGCAAACCCGCAGATCCAAAAGATCTGTGTGCTTGAGATCCCTGAGCACCTTATCCCCACAACCTCCCTCTTCGCTGATGATCTCACAATCTTGTTTAGGGCCAATGCGCAAAGCTTTCAAGCACTGATACATACCATTAGCCTCTTCGAGATAGCGACGAACGTGAAGGTAAATTGGGGAACCAAAACAGAAGGCTGGTGGCTCCACTGTCATGATGTTTAACCCCCGTTAGATCCTCCTGTGGTGTGGAGACAAAAGAACACAGCCATCCGAGTATTGGGAATCAACCTCATGGCTTTTGGCCCACCGCCAAACCATAGGGATTCGGTGGTGGACCTCACCACACAATGGATGGCACGGTGGGAATCCAAACCGGCTTCCTTGGTCGGTCGGGCTCTTGCAATCAACAATTTCATCTTTGCCTCCATATGGTACAAAGTGGCTTTCTGGCCGCTGACTGATAAACAGCTCACCAAGCTGAGACAGGTGGTTGTCGCCTATCTGTTGAAAAATTATCACAGTGACACCCGCTGCATAAAGCGCCTACCCTGGGAGGTACTTGTTCTACCAAGGGGTAGAGGGCGGCTCAGTACTATCGACCCGGGCAAGGAGATCAGAGTGCTGCAGATAGTTCCTCATTAGACTGCTCCTGGGTAAGGACATCCCATGGGCTCCGTATGCACTAATCCAGATTGCCTGCCTCGCCCCGGCTTCGCCCCTGGATCGTCTAGTGCACCCTCTCTACTGGTTGACCACCTCAGTGTGGACCATTCCTGCTTGCCCCCGGGTGGACTCGGACCGCTCGCCAACAGGCCACGCAAGATGTGACCTACGTACAGATCCCGTGTGGCCAGCGATGCTGTTCTTATGGAGGGACCATGGACCGAAAAGGACACCTGTACCACTCAGATGACACAAAATTAGAATGCAACCCTTATTTGGCCACCCCCAACTACTGGACCACACAGGGTCCCCCTTCTCCCTAAACCTTAAGTCTAAATGGTTGTGGTGGGCCAAGAAGGGAATTTCTACAGTTGGGGACCTGTGGAATGACAGCGCAACAGCCTGGCACTCATATGAAACAATCCAGCTCAAGACGGGCCCGCTTCCCAACCTGGAGCAAAATTTGACAAAAATTCAAGAAGCGGTCCCTTTGGCGTGGGTGCTTGCCTTGCGAGAAGGCCCCAAGATGATTAAAGGTGACTGGGTGGTGCGTACTGAAACGCTGCACTCACCCACGACTGTCTATAAGGTGGACCAGGTGCTATCCCCCACCTCTCTGCAACTCATCGCATACACTCCGCTTCTGCCGGGGCCAAGATGGTCTACGCTCCACAGGATGGAGCGGCTCGATGCCCACGGGCCACAGCCCACCTGTCTCCCTTATCCGGGTACAGGTGGTACATGACAAAGATGAGACTCTGTATGCCTTTGAACCGACCGTCCCGCTCTCCCACTTCCCCTTTGACGCGGCAGAATGGGCATGGAAATGGGGGAAATCCTCAACAATGCACCCGTGGCAGTATTGTGTCAAAAAAGGATACAAGACAATGCGAAAGCACATACCGGTCAGGGATACGATCCTTAGATGGTGGGAAAGAGACTCTACTCTAAAGCGTACAGACCTCTGCTCCTTTAGGTGGTCGGCCTACTCCCATATCGGACTGACCAGTCACAGAGCTCTCCAATGGCAGATTATCCACAGGTGCCTGCCCACCCCTGACTGACCGACTGAAAGAACCGACCTGGAACAAAAGGGAATGCTGTCGCCGCTTTGCACTTTCTGTGAACTCATTCCCCCCAGAAAACGTGCCACCCTGGAGCACTGTCTACTCAACTGCCCCATGCTGACTCATCTTTGGAGGTGGTGGGATGCGGCCTGACACTACTTCACCGGTCAGCATTTCCCATGGGATGTGAGGACTATCCTCTTTGTGATCCTCCCATCTGAAGGAACTGACTGGACACAGTTTATGTTGAACCTGTTCCAGTACTCCCGCCTGGCTCTGCTCATGACATCATGGCGGATGAGGTGCTCCCACGAGAGGAGACAACACACATTCAGGTTTATTTAAGCAAGGGCGGTTATGTCTGACATAACATTATGCCAGACACAATCTGCCTGGGCGCACTTACACATGAGACTTAGAAACGAATCGGAAGAGCCCAAGAGGCGACAACCGCTGGAAAATTTCAGAGCTAAATGGGTTGACCCGAATTGCAGGTTATGTAGCTTGGACCAGTCCAATAACCTACAATGGCGACCATGGTTGTCCACGGAGGCCCAGGGGGAATTTCTCCCGCAAGATCACTTCAGAATCTCCCTCCTTTTTCAACCTACTGACTTTATCCTTATACCTGATGTCCCTGTTTTCTCACAGCCCTAGATACCCCTCTTAAAACCCTAAACCCTCTGGCCCCTGCTATAAATGTCCACCCCCTAAACCCTCAGGCCCCTGCTGCCAATGTCCACTGCCAGTCTGCCCCCTCGGTCCTTTCCTGGCCCTCCCTTCCCTCCCCTCCCTCCCCCCCCNGAGAGAGAGAGAGAGAGAGAGAGAGAGAGAGAGAGAGAGAGAGAGAGAGAGAGAGAGAGAGAGAAGGGGAAACGACTTAAATAATTTTGACGTAATATTATTCCGATTTTTTAAGTCGACGTTGATTCCACTACGCGATAATTGTGCCTTGATCATACTGCGGTCACTTGCTTACCGTAACGGAACGGAAAATCTTCATATGAAAGTTTTTTCCTTTGTATACTCGTGTTCGTCTTCCTTTATTCTTTGCTCTTTTGTTGCTCCCCTCTCTCTCTCTCTCTCTTTATATATCTTCCCATTTCTCTGTCTCTCTCTCTATCTATCTATCTATCTATCTATCTATCCATCTATCTATCTATCTATCTTTTTCTTTCTTTCTCTCTCTCTTTGTCTGTCTCTGTCTCTGCTCACCTTTTCTCCTGCTTTTTTTTTCCCTTTTATTTGTCACTTTTTAATTCGTGAATTAAACTTATACTTTGTAGCCATTTTTAGGCTATTCTTTATCATCCTGTGATTCTTTTTTTTTTTCCTTTTAAGTCTGTCTCAGTTTATGCGAATGGTCCATGTCAGGTTGCCTACAACGTTTCTTATTTCTGCGGGCATGGCCTGCACCGCCCGCACCGCGGGCGCTTAGCTAGTATTTTGTATTAGAGGAAACTGTGGCTGCGTCACACTTTTAGTTTGAAATAGGCAAGAAAAGATGAAGTGTCGCTGTAGTCATGGTGTGAGTTACAAATGTGCGAATTTAGCGTTGGTTTAAAACTCCGCAAGGTCCTTCACCTCCGCTGTAGTGAATCCATTTTTTGGGTTGCCTTTTTTTTCCTTTTTTTTTTTGCCATTTTTGGGGAACTGCTAAAGTTGCCCACTGAACATGGGGTGTGACTTTAAAAAAAAAAAAAAAAAAAGGAAGGAAAGTACTTGTCCCTTTGTAATTTTACTCATAATACACTGTGCTATGGCTTCTTACACAGATGGCCTGTCACGCCAACCATCAGCATATACCTCTATCCACGTAATAGACTGCATGCCATGAACCAAACGAGCAGATAACATTCATCTTTTCAACACACAAGCAAACACAGTATTTCAGGCAACAAATAGGCCGGAGGGCAGGGGAGGCTCCAGAGGGCAGACAACACACAAGAACACACAAGGCAGGGAAAAGACAAGAAGCAGGCAGGTAAAAAAGCAGCAAGCAAAAGCATGGAGGCAACACATAGTGTAGAGGTACCCCTACGGCCCGACAGTGAGGCCGGACCAGTTTCAGGCCATCGGCCTGACCCTGGCCCGGTACCAGGTTGATTCCGGTACCTGGACCTAGGCCGGTATATCACTTCGGCCTAGGCCGAGGTCCGGTCAGTCAGTTGGTTCATTGATTCCTCATTCGTCCATTCAGGGGATTGGACCTTCACTCAGCTGCTGCTTCTGGTGTGTGTCCATCTCCTCTCTCTATCTCTCTCTCTCACCATCTCCACACGTGCCCTTCGCACCTGCATCACATTGGTATCGGAGCAGGCCTCGAACCTCTACTCCCCTCTTCCCTCCCTCTCCCACTATCCCAACATCACGCATAGCCATCTCCATGTTTGTTTCTGCAGCTGCACCTCGTCCATCAACGAGACCTACCCAAGCTGGCGCCTTTCTTTTCGGCAACTTCGACACCAGCGTTACTCCAGCCGCTGCTGTTCTCCTACACACCATAGACGTCGATGCCGACCTGCAGTTGCTTGTACTTGGGCTTCCCGGGATCGGGAAAGGGGGAAGCAGGGAATCGTTAATGCGGCGAGGGAGAGGGAGAGATCGCGTGCACGTGCGCGCGGGAGGAATCGGGGTCAGATGGAGGGGAGGGGGGGGGCGTCAGGAATTGGAGGGGGAAAGTTGGGATCCGAAGGGGAGGGGGGGAAGTGGGGAAGCGCAGCGGGGGCAAAGTCGGGATCCAAAGGGGGGGTTCGGGATTGGGATGGCGTGCGCGCATGCGCGCGATCGGGGAGGGGGAAACGGGGTGGGTAACGATTGGGGTAGGCAGGAGATGGCAGTGGAACCGGGGGGAAAGGAGGGTTGGGAAGAGCCACGTGTCAATGATCCTGCTGGAGGTTCACCTACGGAGACCTTGTTACGACTTCTCCTTCTTCAGGTGATAAGGTGCAATGGACGTCTCACTGTGGCGCAAGCTGCAGGTCGCCGAAATTGTTGCACTGCAAACAGGTCGCCGCACTGCAGACACTTCTGGGGGCCTGCAATCTGTAGGAGCGATGGGCAACCCGACCCCAATTTCCTCCCGAAACCCCCCACCTCTCCAATCCCGAGTCCCCACCACCGCCCCAAACTGCGCCCCCGACTCCCTGTGCGCCCAACCCCGATTCCCACCCCCCGATCCTCCTCCACCACCCCGCTCCTCTCCCCCGCGTGATCTCCCTTCCTTTCCCCCTCCCCAGCCCAATCCCGACTTCCTCTACCTCGATCCCGATCTCCGGCCACGCTATCCCGATCCCCGTTGTCTTCCCCCCGCTTTCCCTCCTAATCCCGATCCGACTATCTACCCCTCCCGGTCCCTATCCCGGCGCCCTTCCTCCCAATCTCCCGCTCCCCCCTTCCCCCTTCCCCCTTCCCGCTCCTTCACCTTCCCCGCTCCCGCACCTCGACTCCCCCGTGACTTCCTGGACTTCCACCGATCTCCCCCGCCCCCGATCCAAATCCCACTTCTTCCCGCCTACCTCCTCTCCCTCCGCCTATCGCGATCCTGACTTTCCCCTCACTACCGAGCCCCTTCCCCTCTTCCCTCTGCCTGCCGGCCCGGACTGGTCTCCCAGAAAGACGAAGAGTGCAGTACAAATGCAAATGCAGCCAGGACAGTGGCAGGGTTGAACAACAGGCAAACTCATTTGCGGCGTATTAACGTCGGCCACGCTCACTCTACCAATGCAACGATCTGCACTCTTCAAAGCACCATAAGAATACGCTCAGGAATATTCTTAACTACACATTACACCGCACATTGCAATGTGGCACAATGCACCTGACTTCTATCAAACAGCTCATACACAAATTACACAATGGCACAACACAAAACACAACAACACACGGCAACAAACAGACACAATACTCCTGTTCTCCACACACGACAGCACACTCACACTAAACGCCCAGAAACACTCTTAACCACACCGCACACTGTACATTGTAATATATCGTGATGCACCTGAGCTCCACACAACAACACACACAACAGCACATACACAGTTTACACAATACCACACCCAACCACACAACACAACACAACAACACACAACAGCACACGACAATAAACAGATATATGTGACTGAAAGTTGACAGCCGACAGACTATAATTGCATAATTGCATCATTCGTTCCAGTTACTCGTGGCTTTGGCTTTGGCTTTGACAAATTTATGACAGGTAGTGGCCGGGCCGATCACTGGCCAGCCCTCTCATGCACACTGCCGCTTCCTGTTTACACTGGTTTCAACTCAGACATCGTACTTTACATTGTACTTTACAGGGACGCTGGACCCGATTTCCAGCAGGTGCTGCTCCCCACCAATAGATGGAGCCTCCCCGACAATGCTAGCGGTGCCTGCTTTTATCAGCACCCCTAGCAGTCGATCGGGCTATTTCTTAAAAAAAAAAAGAAAAAAAAAGAAAGTAGGTCATGATAGGAAGTCCCTGGTAGATAACAGTTATAGGTTGAAGAGTCTGTCTTTAGGAGGTACCACAACTTCAGCCAACATTAGGCCAGGTGCTAGTCGATTCACGCACGCAGCCAACCCTCCGTGAGCTTCCAGAAGCAGGGAACAAAGGCAAGAGGTCTGACCCATAACCAACAGAAGATGTCTGGAAAGCGGAAATCTTAGCAGCACCAGCCAACGGGATCAACTATTCATGTGCAAATTACGGAAGCACTGGGTTGCTTGTGCGACAGTGCGACGGGGATGGGAGGGGGCGCTAGAGGAGGAGCAAGTGCCCAGCGAGGAAGGAGATGTCTGGTTACCATAGCTAGGGAGGACGAAGAAGACGGCCATAGCCACAGAGGTTCGGAGGAGTACATTGCAGCTGTATGCAGGTTGGATCCATGAGGGAGAGGGAGAGCATGAGCATGACAGGGAGGTTGAGCGATACAAGACATGAGAGAGAGGGAGAGTCACACAAGAGGGAGAGGGGAGAGCTTTACATACCTGGCTCGTACTCGGTTGGTGTGCTGCCGCTGGAGGATACAAACAATTTCTTTGTATGATACAATAATTCGGTGTGTCAGTGTGACTTTGGTTTTCATCTCTCGGTTTCCAGTGTGACTTCTCACATGAATGTTCTACTGTGCGTGGTGTGTGATTGCATGCTGATTGGGAGTTGAATCAACGCAGATTCGAATAGAACACCTGGTCGTTACAGCTGTATTTGGGGCAATTTGCAGTCTAGCAAGCAGGCATTCTGTGTGGATGAAGATGGTAGTACTGCGCGACAGCATGTGACAGAGCAGTAGGGCCCATGAAAAAGAGCTCAATGTAGGCATATTTCCATGCTGTGTTGAAAAGGAACGTTTGTTGTCTGACATGAACGAAGCATGGCAGCCTGCCAGCTGTCCTGACATGCACTGACGCAGCTGTAACTGTAAGCATTATCTTTTTTTCCCTTTTTTGAAGTTTTTTCTAAACTACACGGTGTTCTTCTCTCAAATTCTTTCATCTTTCATTACCTACCTACCACTACTCCTCAGGCTAGACAAGGGACCTCTGCAAGCATGATCACCCCAAGCCTCCCAAGGTACATCAGACTGCTCCCAAAAAGGAAAAAAATCAGACTGATCTTGCGGGGCTTCTGTTTCTGTTTCTGTTTCTGTTTCTGTTTCTGTTTCTGTTTCTGTTTCTGTTTCTACCATCCCCAACCGTGTGGCAGACACTTAGGTCCCCTTTGGGTTGACTCAGAATCTTGCCAGGATGCAGCAGCCAATGGCTGTCCACAGTTTGCCGTTGATTTGTTTTGTCTTTGAATGGGACAATTGATGATTTTCTCAGGCCCGTGATGGTGATGCGATCAGTGGCCAGTGCCGCTGCACACTGATTGGTGGTCATATTACTAGCTCGTGACCCCGTTTACGAACGGTTACACGTCCACTGTTTGTCCCAATGGGCGAAGGTGTGTACTTGTAGTTGAACAGCCCTTTGAACAGCCTGTTGAACGGCCCTTTGGAAAGGTTTCCCTTGGGCCCACTCGGCCCCATCCCCTGGGGTCCGTTTTTCCCTTCCAGTACAGCTTATGTTAGAAAATTGAAATTGAAAAATGCCTGACCACCATGGTTGGGGCGGAGGGCAAC
Organism: Chara braunii; assembly: GCA_003427395.1. Taxonomy (NCBI): domain Eukaryota; kingdom Viridiplantae; phylum Streptophyta; class Charophyceae; order Charales; family Characeae; genus Chara; species Chara braunii. The sequence continues at coordinate 1,233,320 of BFEA01000420.1, read as the reverse complement.
ATGCATCGCCTCTGATGGCTGGAGGGAGACAACAAAGCTATGTTTGAAGGGTCCCCTGTATAAGCCTTAGGCGTAATGGTAGGTAGGCCGTGAAGGGGGGAGGGGGGGGGGGGGGGAATTGCCAGGCATTGTTTCCCTTTTGCTTTTCTTTTTTTTTTTTTTGCACATGCAGTCCAGGTTGTTGTAGAGGTTGGATGCTACCTTCTTCCCCCGGATACAACGTACAGCTGTATTTAGACTGAAAGATACCCCAAATTCAGCTATAATGACTGTACGTTGTATTCAGGGGAAGACTGTAGATGTATGACATTCACCCTGGGTAGTCTGCCATTTGGTTATCCAGACGGTCGGTAGAGATCCCTGTTCCTTATGAGGTGGATGGCCCTCTGGTAAGAGCATCTTCCTGTCTGAAACCTCACCCTGTTGATTGCTCCGTTCCATTGGTGGGGAGCTGCACCTGCTGGAAACTGGGTCCAGCGTCCCTGATGAACAGTAGAACAGTAGCATAGGGGCATAAGCTCAATGATTGCATCTAGAAGGGGTGGGTCCTGCCTTTTTCCTTCTACTGCCTCTTCTAGCATCTGCTATCTATACAACACATTATTATGCCCCTAGCCTTAATGCCTTTGACACAAATCGTCACTGAATACAACTGGAGGGATCAAACTCTGCATTCCTCTTCTCCGGCATCCTTTGATATCAGGCCTCATGGATCAAGCTCTGCATTCCCCTTCTCCTGTTTCGCGTAACATCAGGACTCAAAGTATAGCCTCCTTTTGACTCGATCGTTGATGCCTTCGCCGTGAGCCTGGTCCTGCTGGTGACTGGTGGAAAGCTTCTTCTTCCTTGGCTTTCTTGCATTGCTGTGGGAGTGCTCTGCCTGACTGTTCCCTCGTTCTTTTGGGGAGGGGCTACTTTCCTCAATCTGCAACAGGCACTGTTACACTGACCTCCCACCTGCAATCGCTGCCTGTTGGGCTTTCTGTAGGGGGCAGGTTGGGGCCAGGGGGTGAGGAAGTGAGGGGGAGNTGTGTCACAAGGACCCACTTGCACGCAGCCAAAAGGCAAAGAGGTAAAGAAAGGGAGGAGGAAACCAAACCTGACAGGGACATCTAGATGTGTATAAGAGACAGCCTCAATTCCGCCCGATCGCCGATCGCCCTTCCCCCCCGGCAATTCCTCCCCCGTTCCCGCCCGTCTCTCTTTCCCTCAGTTGCCATCGCGACCCCGCTCCCGCTTCCATCTCCGCTTGCGCCCTCCCCCCATCCCCCCCCTCGCACATCCACTCGCGCTTCCCACCCTGGTTGCGCCCCACCTTCGCCCACGTGCACATGCACGCCAGGACACCTGCGCTGGAGTGGCATATCTGTTAGAAGATAAAGCAGGTGTCCTAAAATGAGCTCAACGAGAACAGTCATCTCGTTTGGAGCAAACGGGCAAAAGCTTATTTGACTTTGATCTCCAGTAAGCGTACAAACTGTGAGAGCTTGGTATATCGATCTTTTAGCGTTTCCGGACTTGAAGCTAGAGGTATCCAAAAAGTTACTGCAGGGATAACTGGCTTGCGGCCGCCAAGCGTTCATAGAGCCACATTGCTCTTTGATCCTTGTACGTCGCTCTTCCTATCACTGTGGAGCAGAATTCACCAAGTGTTGGATTGCTCACTCGCCAGCGTCATCGGTGTTCAATCCTTGATGCCGCCGATAGACGCAGGTGATGCGCTCGAATGGATTAATGAGATTCCACTGCCCCTACCTAACTGCCCATGACAGGGACGCAATGTTGACATCTCGCCACAGCCATCATCAACTGAGCATCATCATCATCATCATCATCATCATCGCCGCAACTGTCAACGTCATCATTGTCATGGCTTCTCACCTTCATTGCGCGCATTAGATCCAGTGACCTCGTCGTTCCACCGGGGGAAAGATCGAGAAGACCCTTTAGGTGTTGATTGAAGACCTTCTTCGACTAGAGGAAGGACCTTGATTGCTCCCGGCCAACGGGGAGTGGGTATTGTCAATCTCACTCCCTCTTACTAATTCCCCCCCTTCCTCCTGCTGATCCCTCCTAAAGATCTCATCTTTTTCCTCTTCTTCTATCTCCTCTCCATTTCCCCCTTCCCCCTTCCCCCTCTCCCATCCCATCCAATTGGTTGCATCATCTAAAATTCCTAACGTGCATGACACATATTTTCTCTTTTAGGGTTTGCCTGACAATGCCATCCAACCTGTCGTTCGGAACTTTGATCTAATTCGGTAGGATTAATTTTCATTTCCCTTTCTCCCAACCCCTTGATCGGAATTAATTCTGGCATTTTTGTTCAAAAGCTACGCAAATTTCTTTACTTTCTTGATTCTTTTTGTTATTTAATTTCAAAATTCAATTTCATTTCAGAAATTCGTGAAACAAATTTCGGAATTACTAAATTTAATTCTTCTGATGTCGACTCGGCTTCTATGTCCTCTTCCCCGTAAAATTCTGAAATTCTGCAACTCCTTTTAAAATTCTTTTGGAACTTCTTTTGGAATTCCTTTTAAATTGGCAACGTGTTGCTAAATTTTCTTAAATTAATCCAAGTAATTTCGAAATTTATCTTGATTTATTTTATTGGCTGTCATTAATTCCTTCTGCCATTTTGTCGTAAATTCTTAATTAAAGAATTAGTTCCCTATTTTTATTTCAAATTCCCTTCGAAATTCTTTTAATTCGTAAATACGCCACGGAATTTTTTACTTTTCTTTCAAACTTTTCCTCTGAACTCACCTTTATCTCTGCTGTCACCCTCCCGAACTTTCGGAAGTTTTTACGAATAATTTTGAAATTTGGTGAATTTTGTTTAAAATTTTCTTAAATTCTGAATTTACGTCCAAATAATTTTGGAATTTTATTTTGACTTCGTGAGGGTCTTGCGCATGCTTTCCTTTATGCCCCATGCCATTCTGTGAAAATTTCTTCTCATTCTCCTTGCCCCAATTTGAAATTTCTCCCTTCCTCCCTCAATCTGATTTTGAATTATCTTGATTTAATTATGGAAGTTCGCTAGAGCTCATTTCTATACGCATTCCTTTCTTGCCCCCCTTTCTGCATGCCAATCTGGCTCCCCGAGACAATCAGCAGCACGTACTCCAAAATCGCGCCCGAGACGCCCGTGCCGCACACCGACTCGCTCGCTTTGACGCGTCGATTGTTGCCACTGAGCGCCCCCCCCGTCTCAGTTCCCCCTCTTCATCTTCTTCATCCCCTGACTCTATGCAAAGTGTGGAGTTCGCAAGTCCCTCCCGCTCCATCAGCGAAGGCCTTGCGCTACTAGCTCACGATACCATGGCTGATTCGACTCACATTTCCACCCTATGGCCACCAGTTCGAGTCCAACCGCCCAATCGGATCGCCTACTGGCTCTCCTCGAGAACATGCAGGCCAGATTCGAGGCCAGACTCGAGGCCCTCCATACCGACTTTTCATCCCTGTCGGCCCGCGTGTCACAGCTGGAGCCCGTTACCAGTGCACCTCCCTCCCCGCCCCCCTCATCTACATCTATGTCAGCTTACACGCTTGTCTCTTCCACGGGTTGCATGTCCTCACCCCAGTTCCACCCTTCCTCTGCAGCCATCTCTTTCCCCCAGGTTTCCGCCCCTGCACCTCCCTCCTCAGGACCCATGGCATATTGTCCCGCCACCTCCTCGACGTTAATTTCCACGACACCTCCCTCATCACCCCCCCCCCTCCCTCCGACACCTAGGACACAAA